>JBBPML010000053.1:0-115704 GCA_038090275.1 Austroboletus novae-zelandiae | reverse complement strand
GCAGAGGCAGAGGCAGGAGTAGGGGTCGCACTTGATGACGAGGCAGCAGGAGCCTTCCCTCGGTCCGCACGCGGGCCAGTCGGGACATTTGCAAAGCCACTTCGAGACGGTGGGGCAGTCTGCGCAGGACGACGCTCCGGGTCCTGGTTTCCCCGTCCTCTTCCTTCCCGTCTCCTGTCCTTTTCCGGGTGACCATACCTCTCCCTATCGTCTTCTGCGTTACACAATCAGCAGTTGGCGTAGAGGCGTAGAGGAACAGGATTTACGACGACTCGAGTTTCCGTACCGTGTCGATCGATCCTTTTCTCTCTCCTGTTGACGTACCGCCTCTGCGTTGCGCTCAAGCGCATCCCTGTCCTCTTTCACTTTCTGTTCGCGATCCCGTTGTTCCTTGATCTCAGCAGCTCGCTTGGAAATCGCAATTTGGGCGCGTTCCTCCTTGGAGAGAAACTTGGGCTACGAACAGAATGGGTAACGTTTATGCAGAGCACTCCAAATGACACACCTTTGTAGCAGCATCCTTTTCTGCCTTTTGTTTCTGAAGCAATGTCTCGATAGAAAGAGGCTCTGACTTGGCAGCCATGGACTATGGTAACGTGCAAAAGAGACTACGCTACTTGTCCAATTACGCAAGGCCAAACACGTGACCGCCGGACCCTTCCTCATCGACCGACACGACGCGCACGAAACTTTCTGCTCGATCACCGGTGATCGACGCCGTCTACGCCATCCACGATGCCCCACATCCATAGTGCGAACTACAGTATCGATTTGCGCGTCCAGTCTCCCCGCCCAGGGACGCCCGAACCATCATCCCGACAAGGCAGACGAAACAATCAACCGGATGCTCAGCTCCTCGATGACGATTGCGCGATATCACAAAAGGTATGCGACGCGTTCGTGTCGTACAACATGCTTGACACACGGGTCTTGTTTACGTTCTAGCTGGAAGCATGTCTGAAGCACATCTTCACGAAATACTGCACGCCTGCCCCACCTGCGGTGTCAAGCAAGGCACATGGTCTCTCGTTGCTGTCACCTCCAGAAGGTGCATATCTCACCCAGGAAGGCCTGGACGCGTGGGCACGCGACACAAATGGCGCGCCGTTCTCCCAAGAGACCAAGGACGAGCTCGTCGAGTTTCTTGATGTGACCGATGACGGTGGTCTAACGTACGTCTATCCCTTCACACTCAAACCGGTACAAATCGAATTTGTCGTTATTCTAGTTTCAAGGGATTCATGCAGATATATCAGCTACAAACCGAAAATGACGAAGAAGAGACGTGGAGAGACCTCGTGCGTGCTGTTTCTTGTTTTCGAGAGTACGACGAGAAGTGACAACGCTATTAGTCTAATCACGGGTTCGATCGCACGCTAACTCTTGTTTCGACGCGTCGGGAAGACGATCTCGACTACCAACCGGCACCAGAGCCCAAACCTATAGAATCATGTACGCGTCGACACTCCGCTTTCCAAGTTGCCATGCTTGCTGATTAGATCTTATTTCAAACTGATCTACAAGTAGGATTTACAAATACCTATTTTCACGGTCTTCAATGTTTCGACCCCTCAACGTACAAATTATTGACATGTAATGATTCCCTCCACAGTCGGTGGGAAGCAAGACGCAGAGACCGAAGGGCCAATGTATGCATCTACCTTGCTCGCTATGGTCCTCTATATTTTTCAGTTACGGGTGTGCATCATTCACCCTGTAAAAAGATAATGATGAACGTGAATACCCCTGACAAATTGATAAAATTGTCTTGCGACAGAGAGGGACCCTCTACTCACTTCACTCAAGACTTCAGATGAAGCTTAATGTATTCCCGAATCGGTTACATTTCTTTCGTCGTCACTGTCCGAGAACCCGACTTTCCCAGACTCAACAGCCCCAACTATTTATCAGACCTTTTGTGGTATGTACGACATACGTGGTATTCTGACCATAATGCATGTCATTCCAGATGGACAAATCATTTCATCTCGAGACGACGCTCCCATACAAACGTTGACATTCCTACCATTGATTCACGAGTACTTGCCTCGCCGGCGGCCACTCGGTGAGTATGATTCAACTTTAAGGCACAGTGGTAACTACCCCGCTTGTGGGTAAACCCCAAGTCGTGGGTTCGAATCTCGCGTAAAGACATCAAGGGTTTTAGTGGGTAGTCACTAGCTTTGTCCGATCCCCGCAGTACTGTCAAGGACCCCTATCATTTGTCCATCCTTGGACCGTGGGATAGCCTTTAGCGACTTAGTCGTACTGGATTGAACTCCATGGATGCCCTTCCGGTGGCAGTGACTCCCGCAACTTGTGCTAAGCAACGCCAGCGCCAATCCGAGTCCGATAGCAGTGTACAGCAACCAAACTCGTCGCCAGGACGGCGACATTGATACGACACGTAGTACTTACGTTACAAGTTGCTCAGTGGTCGCTGCCAGTGGCTTTGCACCATGATGGCATACTCCTTGGCGGCCTTTCGCATTCGCAATACCCTCAGATTGACCACATTCCGTCGGTAGGTTTGTGGACGCGACGCTTTTTGGATTACAACGGATCCAGCTTTGGGTCCGGTAAATCATGTAATGCTTCAACACTGCCACGATCACGTCCAAGCGCCCTTGAATATCGTTTCACCCAGTTCTCCCGATGTAGTGAAGGAGGCTCGGAAGGTATTGAAACTGACGCTGTCCAGTTCCTTGAAGGTGGGGCGTACGGTCATTGGCGTGCTTGAACTCCTTGAGTTGCTCAACTTACTTTGCTGTTGTATCAGGGCACTGGTCCAGTTCTGCGGTTTGGGAAACGGCGTTTTTCGCAAGCAATTTTCAAGTTTAGATGGTGCTTATGGCACGACTCCGCACCAAAAAAAACAGATACATCTCCTCGTTCGGTGCTTATCAAGGTGTGGATTGCATGTGAATTACATTGGGACCTTGTGTTGACAGCCAGGCAATACATGACTAACAAATCAACATTTGCGATCTCGTACGTCTAGCCAGGATTCATTATTGCGTGTGCGAAAAACAAACTAACTTGATAGTTGGATAGCAGTCGTTCACCATGTTCATACTCTCACTCGCCCGGCCTGATTTCCGTTTTTCTATTTGCAATTGGACTCCGTCCGACGGATATCTTACAAGTAAGCCTGATCGATCGATTGTCCACCGGATTCATCGCGTCTTACGTTGGCGTCCTAGGTTCATGATCATATCAACCGGCATGTACGGCATTCTCATCTTCGGTATAATTGGGCTGAACGATGTCCCGACCGTCGTGATACTCGGAACAATTTGTGGCTATTTTTTGTCTGGTGTTTGTCAGTTTCAGCTCGCATATCGTGTACAGTTGGGCGATCGAACTAACTGCAGTGTTACCTGATAGATGTTTAGTTGTTGTCGCCCCTCATGGCCTTCTTCACGAACTATGTATATCTCCACTCGGGTTCGTTGTTCCCTATTGTCCGACTATTTCAGTAAAAAGATCGTATATCATCGGCAATCAGCGCTCGCATGGGGTTCGAAATAATACCCGCTGACAGTCTTATTAGTGTGTTCTTGCCATCAAAATATCTCACCTGATTACTACTATCTCGGGAGCTTTACTCACCTCGCGATATCGGAGTGCCTCGTTATTCGGTACGACCTCGTCCATCGACTGAGCGGACATGCTAACATGCCATTGATAGTTGATCATTCTCAGATCGGATGTTTGTTATGATTGATCATGATGCAGGTCGTACTGACACGTCGGGAAGGCTTGACTGGAAGACAGGCGCATGATGTAACTGCGTCCGAAGAAGGAAATAATAGGCACACAGTTACGATCCGACGTGCATTGGAATCGAGAGACGGACCATTACGGGCGATCGAGAACAGGTAGTCGTATAGGATTGGACATTACCTTGCCGACGAAAACGTAGCGTTCTCGATAGATGCCAAGACCCGTGACTACGGATAATGAATTCTGGAACACTCACGAAACCCGTTGACAAATTGTAAAAGGCGATGTGACTCACAGGCCAGCCTTGTGGCCAGCTGTTCTTTGGAACCTCAATATCAATTATAATTATGTACAGGACTTCCGTTGGAGCCCGACAAAAAGGGCAAGTACGTACATTCAACAGATTGGTTGTCCCGTGGACTTACTGCCACAGATAATACTGAATCAACCATGACCGTTGAGGTCCTGAGTGATTGAATAGCCGACATGCGCGCGTAGTGTTTGAACATAAGCTGGTACCATCTGATCAGTCGTGTGGGTCGTGTGACCCAGTACTTAGTAACAGCTCCATTAGCATACGATGCACTGGCAGGGTGTAGCACCTTAGCTGTCAAGATCATAGTAAGTTAGAGAGGAGTAAATAATACCTACCGCCGCCGACCCGGACTTCTATACACACGATACACTGCCTCGCCACCAAATGTTCCACACTATCCCTTTTTTGTGTATACTCGTTCACACCTGGGTGATCTCATCCACACACTACTTGTTATTGTGGCTGGCACTGGTTGCCATCTTCCCTCGTCATATTTATCGTAAAATGCCTTTACAAGATGCCATACTACTCTGAGACATTAACATCCTTAACGGCCATGCGTAATGTATTACATACCAAACGGTCTCTCTAGGTACGTTAGTTACACCAAAAAGCGCCTGTAGTGCGTTGGGGCAGCGCCCCAGCGGACAATAAACGCGAAAACAAAGGTTTTCTCCTGGCTGTATAAACACTGAATCCTGCTTGGTACTTTGACTCTCCAGACCCTTCGAGACCATAATAGTGAGGTACAGCGCCACCTTGGTAGCCTCGCGAACTAATGACCAACTAGTTACTACTTGTGGTATATTTTTCTGAAACGCTTCCATGATGGCGCAGTGGCTACCGGCCCCGAAATACGTTATTTCAAGGTAACTCTTTCTCCGCATCTCGGCACAGTGCAAAGCTCACATTGGTTGATTCCGGCGTTGTAGCAGAACAACTGCCCCCGATCCGAAAGAAAGCCGCTGATGCAGACTTTGTCATCGTCACCTGGACCGTTAATTTATCTACACCGTGATGTAACTTCGTGTGTGTATGTGCGCCGCTTTCGATCCATTCCCATCGCTTCCAGGGTCTAGGTACGTGCGGGGATTCTTAAGCCTATTCCAGTGCCAAATATGCAGGTAACACTTCGCGCCGCCGTCATCTCTCAACACATATGATGCCCACAAGTGTCGGTTCACCCTGTACTCTCCCGGATACGAAGGATGACTTTTCAGAGGATTCCGGAACCGAAACTTCCCAGTTCCCCGAAGGCGGCACAGCAGCTTGGTGTACCGTCATTGGTGCGTGAGTGTCCTTTATCCAAATCTCCTGTTTCGTTAGCTCAGCATATATAACATCAGGGCGTTGGTCCAGTTCTGCTGCTTCGGGTGTGTAACGGTTTGACAAGCAGTGTATCATACTCACACGAAGAAAGGTATACTTCGTCATTTGGAGTTTATCAGGGTATGGGTCCTTTTTGTGGGTTCCTAAAGTTGGGGGCCGTATTGACAATGATTGCAGATTTCTATACCCTACATTACCTCACAAACGAATCATCATCCAATATATCGTAAGTCTCCTCTGCGGGTTTGTATGTATGTGGAATGACCTGCTCGACAGTTGGATAGGAAGCACCAACGCATTTGTGGTTACCACTGTTGGTCTTGTTTCAGGTATACTCTACGATCGGGGTTATTTGTATGTACCACTTTCCATTACACTAATGCCCAATACTGATTATACCTACTAGCTACCATTTGTTAATCGGAGGATCGTTACTACAGTCTTTCACCATGTTCATGCTTTCGCTCGCCAAACCCGGACAATATTATCAGGTCTTGTCTTATACAAATATTGTGCCTCGTGTTCTGGCACTAACTTCAATAACAGATATTTCTTACCCAAGGGATCGGCCTCGGAATCGCACAGGGGCTTATTTACGTGCCAACCATGGCAGTGGTATCTCACTATTTCTCTCGACATCGTACGCTCGCAATGAGCTTCGCCGCTGCCGGATCCCCACTTGGATCGATCGTACACCCCATCATGCTGAACAATTTGTTCAATCGGAGTGTAGGCTTTGCAAACGGTGTTCGAATAAGCGCTGGTTTCGTCAGCACTATACTCCTTGTTGCCTGTCTCCTTATACGTACACGGCTGGAGCCTCCTAAACAATCTGCAAGCTACTTTTTGGTTGGAAAGGGTATCATCCGTGACGTGCCTTTTTGTATCATGGTTTTGGGGTGAGTGTTTTTCCACTTGCAGCGATCGTTCTTGACAAGCAATTCAACTAATATGATAGATTGTCGCTTTTTAATATTGGATTCTATTTCCCTGTCTTTTACTTGCAGTTAGATACTGCGCAGCATAATAATTCTCAAACATTTTCATTCTATTCTGTAAGTGACTGACTTATTGCTCTTCCATGCTCATTTAATATTTAACATTGCTCGCCTAGTTGGCACTCTTGAACGGGGGAAATCTGATAGGGCGGTTATCCAACGGCTTCATCGCACCTCGCATTGGCGTGCCTATGTTCATGATCATATCAACCGGAATGTGTGGTATTCTCATTCTCGGTATGATTCGTCTCGACAACATCCCAAGTGTCGTGATACTGGGGACAATCTATGGCTACTTTTCCGGCGTTTGTCAGTTCACCTTCCATGTTTTGTATGGCCGAATTATTGAGAAAAATGCTGCCAGATATCGCGTTAATTTCGCCTCTCATGGCCATCCTTACCAACGATCTCTCGGAACTTGGGTTAGTTACTCCCCGTTCAGCTTTTTTCGCCTGAAAGCTTATATGCACCTAATCAGTGCTCGTATGGGAATTGGGATTATGATATCCGGAATCGGTGCTCTCGTTGGTACGTCCTCAAAAAATTATCTAATACAATCATCTGATTATCTACTGAAAGGTGGGCCCATCTCGGGTGCGTTGCTCACCTCACAATACAAGTGGTGGCAACCATCGCTCTTCAGTGGGGTTAGATCTCGTTGATATAATTGCAGAACAATGTACTGACGCGTCTTTTTAGCTCGTCGCCCTCACCGGATGTTCATTGTTATTGTTGATGCAACTCATGCTGGTGAGTCGACAACGCAGGGCTGAAAAACAGGAGTGTGGAACCGTATCTTAAAGAAAGGGGAGATAGTTGTACAACGGGTAAATTTCACTATACGACGTTGAGGAAATACGCTACGCGCTGAGCGTTTTGTATGTTGTGTAAAGGAGGCGTTCCGAATCCGAAGTCTTTAAAGTCAATTGGACAGGCAATAATTACGTGGGAAATTTTGTGTAAACACTCGACTGTGGGATACTTTGATTCCGTTTGTTGAATGCAAGCTCAGCCGGAAATGAAATATACAGTCGCATCCAAGACGATGCCTTGAGTGCGCTCGCATATTTTTTTTTCTACATCAGCATATATTAACCGAAAGAGCTGTCCACCGGAAGATTTGTCCGAAGGGCGATAGTTTGCGAAAACCACAGAAAAAAGGAATGCACAACACATCTCAACTCGCCTTCAAGCTGTAAAGCAACTACATACAGAGATAGTCTTTGGTAAGTGTCAGAACTTTTGTGAGCATGGAACACTCGACCTGAGTTGGTTTGGCCAGTGGCCGGTGCCAGCAGATTTGTATGATTTATGATGCGCGTTTGAGTTTGTCTTGAAACACTGCGCTTTCTCAAGCCTAGGATGCCGACTCAGTTCGATAACCTACATGTGAGAGGGTCAGGTTTACAGCGTCTGGTCACGTCCAGAACTTTTGCGAACAATCGGTCAGTGAACTGGAAAATGTCGCTGGCTAATGATGTCTCCTCGGTTTGCTTTTATGATCAAGGGGTGCAGATCCACGGGGATCGAAGATTCGATTTGAATCAGTTGCGCTCGAAGGAAAGGCCCGGCTCCAACTATGCCGATACCGAGTCAGTGCCTGGAGCATACTGAGTCAAACATCAAACTCGCCTAATATGTGTGTGCCCTTTTCTGTTTCTATTTTCGTGCATATCGCGTTGGGTCACTCAGTAGTATCCATGTCAAGTATATCTTTCCAATACTCGCAGCAATTCTAGGATCTTAATTTGATTCCGAGGCACCCACATCGTAGATGTTGGGCTTTCGCGATAGGATCTTCAAAATGCTCTTTTTATGTCTGCGATATGATGTTATTTAGCCTCGTCTGCATGGTGACCTTTGCTGTTGGCATGCATAGATTTTGTATAAAAGGTGTAGGGAACTCTTCGGACTTGGAATCACCTCCACTTGCTCGACTCGATGCACAGAATGTCCTCAGGCTCATGTTCATCCAGTTCCTCAAGCTCACGTTCATCCAGTTCCTCAGGCTCACGTTCATCCAGTTCCTCAGATTCACTGAAAGACGACCCAGAGAAAGCTGGAACTGAGCACATAGAATGCCCTGAAGGAGGTATTGCAGGATGGTGTACAGTTATTGGCTCGTAAGGCATGTTTCCTGTCCAATTAACGTCAATTCTCACTCTATTTCAGGGCACTGATCCAGTTCTGCAGCTTTGGGTAAGCATGACCACTTGCATTTGTCTCTTTTCCAGAAAAGACAAGTGCTTGTACTAATGCCGAAACAAAGATATGCCACCTCGTTTGGCGTTTATCAAGGTATCCGTTCTCATGAATCCCATTTGATATGGTGCTCATACTAGTCGCAGACTATTACACCCGCCATTACCTTGTAAACGAATCGACATTTGCCATATCGTAAGGTTGTTTATTACTTCGTGTGTGTGTGTGTGTGCATGACAAACCTGCTCGGCAGTTGGATTGGAGGCATGAATGCGTTCATGATGACTGCTGTTAGTCTTGCTGGAGGTATGCTGTACGATCGGGGTTATTTGTATGTGCTTCGATCACTTTGAGTGTCTGACGGTCGATGCTAATTTTCCAAGCTATCATTTATTGATTGGAGGATCACTTCTGCAGTCATTTACCATGTTCATGCTCTCGATCACTCGTCCCGGACAATATTATCAGGTTCGTCATTCTGCTAATGAGATGCTGCACATTATGTCCAACCCAACTCGGTTCGGCAGGTCCTTCTTGCTCAAGGAGTTGGCCTCGGAATCGCACAGGGGCTTATTTACGTCCCGAGCGTTGCAGTGATCTGTCACTATTTCTCTCGACGTCTTACGCTTGCAATGGGCCTCGCCGCCGCTGGATCCTCACTTATATCGATTATACATCCCATCATGCTGAACAACTTGTTCAACGGAAGTATGGGTTTTGAAAACGGTGTTCGAATAAGCGCTGGTTTCGTCACCGTTCTACTTCTTGCTGCTTGTCTCCTACGTGCACCTTCGGAACCACCAAAAAATCCTACAAATTACTTGTCTGTCGGAAGGAGTATTATCAACGATGCGCCTTTCTGTCTTATGATTGTTGGGTGGGTGTTTGTCCATATACCATGGCCTCACTGACATAGTCCTTGTGACATGATAGATTGACGATCTTCCAGCTCTCGTACTATTACCCGCTTTTTTACCTGCAATTGGACTCCATTCAGCACGGAAATCCAGAGACGTTTTCATTATATTCTGTACGTGAACGACTTGCTCCCATCCTGGAATAATCCTGAACAATTGTTTTAATTAGTTGGTTATTTTGAATGGAGCAGGGTTCATCGGTCGATTGTGTACCGGATTCATCACGCTCCGCGTCAGTGTTCCCATGCTCATGATTATATCGACTGGCATTTGTGGCGTCGTAACTCTCGGTATGATCGGTCTGAGCAGTATTCCTACCGTCGTGGTGATCGGAGTAGTCTTTGGCTATTTTTCTGGCATCTGTCAGTTTTTACCTTGCTTATGTGGAACAATCGAGCTGAACATGCCATGTTTTCCACTAGATATCGCGTTACTCGCACCCCTCGCGGCCCACCTTACTAGTGACATGTCGGAATTCGGGTTCGTCGGTTCCTTACTTTTTTTTTTCTTGCACAGCTCACAACCATGAATAGTGCCCGTATGGGAATTGTAATTATGTTTTCTGGATTTGGCTCTCTTGTTGGTGCGTCGTCCCCGGATTTATTCATATTATGGTATGGATCTGACTTGCTGGTCAAAGGCGGGTCTATCTCGGGTGCATTGCTCACTTCGCATCACGAGTGGTGGCGGCCCTCACTTTTTAGTGGGGTACGTTTTCATTCATCCGTTTATGGTGCGCTAATGCACCTTCGGCAGGTGATGGCCCTCGCCGGGTGCATCTTGTTGGGGATTATGCAGTTCGTCTTGACACGACGAGATCGGCAAGAGAAACAAGTGCAATAAAGCTCTATTCCAAGAAGATGAAGAAAATATTTGTTCGTCTACATGCATAGGGATAGCTAACATACTCTATAAATACCAATGTACGAAGGCGCGTTAATAGAACGATGGATAGTCGGTCAAGCGTGGAGTGAATTGAGTGCGTTCAGGCAACCCAGGGCTATTCCAGCGGCCGTGGTATAAATCAAGAGTCGAACCACGAGCGGACTATGTGTCAAGAACGGATATGGGACTAGGCAGGGTTAGAGTGAGCGCAAATGCTTCCGGGAAGCAACAGAAACACTCACAGGATCCATTGAACATGGCACAGTATTCTACAAAGGAACCGTACCAGACGGTAAAAGCGATGACGGCGAGTGGTGCAGCCCGAACAGCTCTTCTCGTAAACTTGGGTTCAAAGACGAAAAAGTCGATCAAGAGTGCGAATAGGGGAAACACGTGTAATGCAAAGTCAGTCGCGAATGGGAGACGCAAGACTTTGGCGGCCATGCCAGCTCCTGGGTCAGCGCGCATGATGAGGTGGGGGAGGAAGGTGGCGAGGGTCCAGTAGATGGTCGAGATGACGAATGCCAGCTGCAGCGCATGGAAAGAAGCAAGTTCAGCTCGCCGTGAATAAAGTCGCCTGGTGTCGTTCTTACCGGCATCGATATCATCAAGAGCGCCCTCTTGAGGTGACGAACGACTGTGTGTACGTGTCAGCTGGTTCGCAGACCCATGTCGGTACGGCGAGCACTCACTCGTTACGGACGGAAACACGTCGACGAACAGACTGGTCGCCACGTATGCCCATGCGACGAGTAACCTACGGTTTGACGTCTGACGACGAAGCTCTGCACACGTTGGATGGGCTCACCCTTGATTCGTCAGAAACTGGAGATAACCGCCCTTTTGCGTCTGCATCCATTTGTCGAGGCCCACGTGCAACCCGGAGAGGCCGAACCAGCCCCAGGCCATGACATAGATGGCGATGGCATGTAAGAAAAGTGCGAGCAGTCGTCGCATGGTAGTTGAGAGGGAAGAACTTGTTCGGCAGCGACTGCGTCCCGACCGCACATACTCACTGCCGGTGACTGTAGAGAAGGCCAGCCGCGTCTTGACGTCAACGATGTACAAGACGTCCCGCCTCGCTCGCTCGCTCCACCTCTCCTGTGTCCGTCGTCACCTAGTCGCACCCAACGACCCCGTCTCCAACCTCCGTCCCATCGTCTACACCGACACACCCGCCGCAACAAGTTCCCATTCCCAAGCCGTCAACCACCCCTACTCCCTCCACGAGTTTGCCGATTCAGACACCCCGCAGGACCACACGCTCGAGTTGCAGTTCAAGCTCGCCCGGGAACAACTCGACGCGTTCAATCACGAGTACTGGACAGACGTATGTTTCCATCGCACCCGTATCCGTACCCTCGTTCACAGCGACGCCAGAGCAACAGTCGTTTCGAGGAGGCCAAGCAGTCTGTCTTGACGTCGCTCCCCGAACCTGCGCCACCAGACATGGTTGAAAACGCTCTCTCGGTGTTTTACACGAAATGGGTTATGCAGGAAAGAGCGAGACAGGACGAATACTCGGTCGAATGGAGAAAGCGTAATTGGGACACCATCCTTCTTGCTGCCCGCGTAGAGTATCAGCGCTTCAAACATCGTTTTCTATGATGGTCGTGTAGCGCAAAACCACTACCGCCTCTCATACCCCAATTCCTCCGTAGCCAGCTCCCTCACTCTGAAGTAGACGTCTTCCAACTTCAACCTTTCCACCATTGAACTCTCATCTCTAAAGTCCCTTGCCAAGTCCCCCACCATCTCCGCCTGCATACCTGGGAATCGTGATGACGTCTCCGGCATCAAAGGGACCGGTAAACACTGCAAAGGATCGAGGTCAAATTCTTCCGGCAACGGCTCATTCGAGGAGGCCGATGCGATGGTCGGTAAAATGTGAATGAGGGTGTGGTACAATGCCGTCGCACAGAAGCGCGCCTTTAATTGAGCATCGGTGATATTGGCCGTTTGTCGGATGGCATCCCAACTGCAATGTAGGAATATAAATGTGAGTAGATACGAACAATCCAGGGACGTACTCGTCGTGGTAGTACACTCGACACCAAACCCTTCTGAATGCCGATATTCGTCGTACATCTGGTGCGCCCTGCAAAACTAATTCAGCATTGCCCCGCAAGGTGGAACTGAAAAACGGACCTTGTCCCTCACAAGTAGATGCAGTGCGGTTGCATAATCATCTATGCTGTCCGTGTTGTCTTTCAGCGTAAGCATGTCCACCACACCTTCCACGCTCAGCACCTTGCCCTGCAAGATGTCCCTCACGAGACTTTTGAGCACCTATTTGCGTGAATTGGTCAGGTGAATACCATGTAAATCACATTGAATTTGAATACGTACCAAAACAAGACCCCTTCGTTCACTTTCCTTGAGCCTCATCGCCTTCGCAGACAGAACAGCGTCTACCTGCGCATCCAGACTGTTCTGTTGTTTTCCGCGCATGGTCTTCACTATGCTTTGGAAATCTGCGAGCAATTTTTCCTGCACGGCAACAAAGTCCAGACCACCGTGAAACGCTATCACCACGAATTAAACTCGAAGGACAATAACCCAATAAAGACAAGCACTATACCATCTAGCTTTGCTTCATCCAACGTTCCACCTTCTTGCAAGTCTGCAAGCTGGGACAGTTTTCCGAGGGAGAGCATAAACTAAGACAACCCAGAAAAAGAGAGTTAGTATACCTGTGAGGTAGACGCAGAGGCTCAGAGACGTACGTGTTTCACTCCGAGGTCACTCGCTCCCGTTGCCTCTTCTAATAGCCTCCCGCTTGCGTCACCAAACCTGTCCCTTCCTATATCGTTGACCCAGGCGATAGCATTGTACTCTGACCTCGCCAAGAACTCTTCGCCCTCTCTCCCCTTGCCCTTCGCGTCCTTGGTGAAGAGCTTGTCCATAATTGGGCCCCATACACTCTCTTCTGCAAAGACGACGCGGGCCTCGCCATGTTCTATACACCATCGCACGACCTCGCTGCCGAATGTGTCGCCATATCTGGAAAGATAGTCCTGAATGAGGGGAGCCTGAGGATTGGAGGAAGGGGGATAAGGCGTCGGGCGGAGGAGAAGAGAGGCAAGGCAGGGGAAATCCGTGTAGGTGGTTGCGAGTGCAAGGGCTTGCTGGAGATGTGAAGTCACACCTGAAGGGGGAATACGGTAAGCAATTAAAATAGATGCAGTGTTAAGAAAGGTAACGTACGTAGCGTCTCGAGTACCTCAGGCCTTAGTTGCGCAAATTTGTCTTCTAGGTCCTTTCTGTCGCTCTGCGAGTTTGGATCATCGGCTGCCATTGGACTGGGATCCAAAGTTAACCAGAGCACGTAAGGAAAGCGAGACACCTGCCTTGCGAGCCAATCTAGTCTCTCTTGCACACATGCAAATAATAATGTGGCCAATTCAGGCAGCATATCGACGACGACCTTTCCAGCACTGTTCCCTCCACCAATTGTCGTTACCTTTGTCACAGAATCGACAAGTTTCAGTATTGCATCAATGACAGCGGGCCTGCTTGTCCATGGTTTGATCATTGGAAACTCGATACCATATACGCCAAGGTTGTATGCGCGGTAGGAAAGTGCAGCTTGGAGGGTTGTCTGTCCGAAGAAGCTCATCAGAGGTATCGGAGAGACGAAAATACAACTCACTACGACGGCTCCACCGAGTTCTTTGAGAACTCCCGTACCCCCATACCCACTCCCTTCAAGCTGATCCAAATAGTCCACCGTAAACACCAATAAGTTTCCCACATCAAGCACACGATACTTGAAGAAGTCTCGCGTAATGTCTTGCGTGGGAGTCGCCTCGGGCATTGATGGAGCTGTAGGATCGGTCGAGGACGAAGCATGGGTGGCAGTAAATGCATGAATAGCATCTGTGATGAGAGAATGAATAGCGCCAGCGCTGCGTAAACAATGTCAGAACGAGAATCAGATATACTTTAATCAACTCACTCGATGTGTTCGTTCAATCTGATCCAAAGCTGGTGACACGCGTAAAGTTTCTCGGCGTCTGTCGCCAGGCGTTGGCGGCTCCTTTGAGACATCTAGAGAAGATACATGGTCAATTTGTGATAAAGTTGAACGACAATACACCGACCTTCCCCAAAGCACCGTTGTCGTTTATAAACTTGATAAGCCAGCTCAATCTCTCCTTCCGCGCAGTCAATTGGTATGTAAGATCATGATTGGGCCGAACGATTTCGGCGTCTGAAGCGATGGAGCAGTCGTTCAATGAAGTTAAGTGCTTGGAAGGAAATTTCGGCTTACCACTGGTCACCACTGCAATGCTGATACCCTCTGCGGCGCGCATAAGTGCTTCTCCATCGAGCACCGGCGAAGGAGGAAGAATAAACTGTAAAGGATTTGCAAGGTTAGGCGAGTACAAAATAGTTTGTTTCAGGGTGGCTCTGAGTAAATTGGGCAGGGACCTGTTCGTAGGATAAGAAACCATGGCATGGAAGTCGAGGGAGAATAAAAAAGATCGAGAAGCGCCACTCACTCAGGTTTGAACCCTTGCACTTTATCCACGTCCAATGACACCCTCAGCATTGAATCGCCAGTCACCATCAAGACCCCAGCTTCACTTCCCCCGTCGACACCACCAACGTCCACGCTACTTCGCAAATCTGCTTGTTCAAGAGTAATAACAGGGGGGAGTGCGGATAACCCGAAGAATCGGTTGGTCGGTGACTTGAGAACGAGATGATCTCGGTAAGGTGTATCTGCGCAGGTGTGTGGTAAGATACCTGGTCAGGAACGGTAGATCGAAGTATATGCGTACCTCGCGCACAAAAAATTGCGACATCACCAAATAATGTTGCAATTATTGCTCCTTCAGAAAGGTGCGTTAACCGTGGGTGCGCAGGCGGAGAAGAAGCATTCTGAAATATGTTTAAAGACGAATGAGTAAGTCTGGATCGAAACCCAACTATGCAAAAAAGACTCACAGCAACATAAGGTACCAAAGTGACACCATCCACACCCCATGAATCACCATGTGCCACTAGGCGGAGAATAACATATACCCTACGGGGTCCAAAGCCAAATTGGTCGACAACCATTGCACCAGGATATTCCTCTGCTCCCACAGAAGCATAGGAAACCAGAAGTACGAGCGCAGTTGGACTTGTCATGCTAAAATTAGCGGGAATTGAGTGCTTGGAATTGATTTACTCACCTCTCGACGGCGAGATCAACACCCTCAAGATCCTCTACACCTCCCCCAATCGCCTCTCGGACGACCTCCGCAACATCTGCCTCGCCTCTCAGCTCCTCCGTTCCCAATGCCCACTTTTGAATTCTTGTCTCAACCAAAACAAATAAGTCGTTGCCACATGATGCAAGAGCAACAATATTGCCCGGCTCCGGGCGAGTTGCAGGAGACGGTGCTGACCATCCTAAGAGGCGAGAAAGAGACAGTGAAGATGATGGCGCTGGAGCGGCAAAAAGCCGCACACTGAGGGCATGTTTTCCACCTTGAGAGGTGATCCCTAGCCGGAAGACCCTACCAGTTGATGTGGCAGCTAGATACGCATGCGAAGTTGCAGAGCCCCCACCTAAATTTCCTAGATCAACGCGAGCGACGTATGAAACATACTCTGCAGCCTCGAGAGGGAGATCCAGCGCCTCAAAGGCACTGCCCCCTGAAAGACCAGAAGAGATGGATGGCCAAAAACGCACCGCTCCGGTGGGAGAGATGAGGACGAGACCTGGTTCAATAGAGCGCGAACGAGAAGGAATGATGACGTTGTGCGGTGCAGGAGACGCGACACCTGCGTTACCAGAAGGAGGGGGACACGGAAGGATGTAGCATGTGGGGCTTGGGGAAGAGGGCCTGAGCGTCGCGTGCGACCAGAGGAAGCAAGTTTTTGCAGACGCAACGAGCGTATATCCCGAAGTAATGTCTATACATCCCACATACGACTCGACGAGAAAATCTACGCGCAGTGAATGAGCCAACGCTAGTCAGTGCTGCCGATGCGCACCTGTTGACCGAAGGGCCTGTTTGACTTCCACTGGCAGTGCGCCGTATAAGCCAGCCGTCAGCTCCTCCGTTTTTGCGAATATCGCGTCTTTTTGGCCCTGTGACCTCTCTGGCCCAGGAATCGGCGCGTCGTCGACCTCCATTCCAGATTCTGCTACTGAGCGCGGAGGGGTAGCAGGCGCGGGCGCGTTACGGTGAGTACCGACGATCCTGCGTGGCCGAGGTGACGACGGGCGCGGTGTCGCATATCTGTGGGTCCTCCTGGGCGGTGGTGAAGTGAACATCGCCATTGAGGATGCGGAGTGAAACAACGGAACACAACTTGGACTTTGTTCATGACCACTACGTCAGCTGAGTTTCGTTGTCTTCCTCTGCGTTCAGCTCAGCTGTCCCTGTCCACCGCCTTAAAGTGCGGCCAGTCATTCCGCTGGACAAGCTACCCAATCTCTGCTGGCGAACCAGCGCACGAGTATCGGTTTTGTCTCCGGGATCGCGTCGTCTGTCTCAGACAGTCTTCCGACGCTCTCTTCTACCGCGCCGTCTTTCCTCGTCATTCTGTCGACCAAACGCAGGCAGCTACCCGCGAGCAGGAAACTCTGAATTGGCTCAAAGACTACTTCCAGCTGGATGTCGACCTCGTCAAGCTATATGACGAATGGAGCGAACGAGACTCCGTCTTTCGCAACATCCAGTCACGTTTCCCTGGCGTCCGCGTACTACGACAGGATCCTTGGGAGAACCTCATCTCGTAAGTGAACACAAGGCATTGGTCTCGAGGTTCGACACGATCGTGTGTAGATTCATCTGCTCTTCGAACAACAATATTGCACGTATAACAAAGATGGTGCATGCCCTTTGCAGACACTATTCTCCACCTCTCTTGTCTCTCGAACCTCCCGTTCCTGATTCGGACGGTACGACTCAGAGTACAGCTTATCATCCCTTCCCACCTCCGAGTGCTCTTGCTTCCCCGGAGGTTACAGCAAAATTGCGGTCGCTCGGTTTTGGATATCGTGCAGACTTCATTCAACGGACGGCACGAATGTTGATCGACGAACATGGCGCCGCTACAGTGGATTCAAGCCAACTTTCTGCGCCAGAGAAATGGCTTATGGCCCTGAGGGACATTGATACCCCAGGAGCAAGAGAAGCGCTACTCAAGTTTGTTGGAGTGGGCCGTAAAGTTGCTGACTGCGTCTTGCTTATGAGCTTGGACAAGGTAGTCTCGGAACTTGACTGTCGCACCGATGTTAATCTCAACGACCAGAGAGAAGTCATCCCTGTAGACACCCACGTTTATCAGATTGCAACAAAACATTATGGGTTTCGTTCTCCCGGGGGCTCAAAAAAAGTTTCTATGACTCCAAAACTTTACGACGAGATTAATGGTAAGCTTGCCGACACGTGGGGTGAATACGCTGGATGGGCCCATACCGTGCGTAGTTTGCGCTCGTGCAATATGTGAAACTCATCCATTAGCAGGTTCTTTTTACCTCTGACCTCAAGGCTTTCTCTTCTTACGGCACTCCAGCATTCCCTTCTACCTCTATAGCGGTCGCTCCTCCGACAGCAACGCCGAGCAGTGGTAATAAGAGGACGAGAGATGAGGATGAGGTTCCAACTAGAACAAAGAAGAGACGCTAGTGGACTATGTGGTGGCTGTGTTGAAGTAATATATACCATCTGATCATCGCACGTTGAGTAGCGTTGCAGGATGTCTCAAACGAATCCCATTCAAGAGATCATAGATACAACCCACGAAAGCGATCTGGAAGACCATTCTTCTGCTTCTGAGCCAGAACACGGCAACCCCCCGCAAACGTCACAAGCGTCCTCATCTAAACGCAAGAAGAAGAAGAAATCCAAGGCCAGCAGAATTCTAGACACGCTGCGTGGAAATGACTCTACAGAACACGGCGTCCGGCCTGAGCAGGGCGCGGTAGCCTCGTCAGATGTCGAGGCTGTCAAACAGGCACTGAATAACCTGAGGCTTATGGACGCACTCAAAGGGAAAGCGAGTGCTACTGGACGCGGGAAGAATTCCGTCGCAGAGCACAAGGTACCGTCTTCAAGTTGTTTATGCCCCCATCTTCATATCGCGTAATCTATTTCCAAGTTCTGGGCGACGCAACCCGTACCTCAACTAGGTATGCCAAATCGACCTGATCTAGGGCATTTCTGAAAGTTTGTTGTCGACCAGGAGATCAGCCACCCGCTGAAGATGGGTGCATCGAACCCACCAAGGCGATAGAGGATGTTCGCCAAGAACCATATCCGTTACCCAAGGACTTTGAGTGGTCTACTCTGGATCTTAACGATCCCAAGCAGGTGTGTGCAATCGGGTTCCATCATTAAATCCATTGCACTCATCAACCCTCCAGATCAAAGAGGTTTACGATTTGTTGTCGCTGAACTACGTCGAGGACGATGAGGCCTCTTTCCGTTTCAAGTACAGCGCCGAATTTCTCGAATGGTATGCTTTCTGTCAAGTGGGAGATGTAGGATAAACGCCATCACAGGGCACTCAAACCACCGGGTTATTGCAAAGAATGGCACGTCGGCGTCAGAGTCTCTTCGAATAAGAAACTCGTTGCCTTTATCTCCGGTGTTCCGATAACCCTTCGTGTGCGTCAAAAGTGAGCTCTCTCGTGTGATCTCTCGTCTACCTCGGTTTGATTTGGTGCAGTGTCTTTCGCGCAAGCGAGATCAACTACCTTTGTGTCCACAAGAAATTACGCTCCAAACGACTCACACCTGTCCTTATTAAAGAGGTCACACGACAGGTCAACCTCTGTGGCATAGCCCAAGCTATCTACACAGTAGGTCTCGTCCTCCCAACACCGGTCGCAGCGTGCCGGTGCGTCTTGATTGTCCATATTCCAAGTACATTTGCCTCACATCCATGCAGGTACTATCACCGGCTGATGGACGTACCTAAACTCGTCGACGTGGAATTTGCCTACGTCCCACGCAACATGACTCTCGCTCGCATGATCCGTCTCAACAAGGTAGAACCCAAGACCACGTTACCTGGCCTGCGCGAGATAGAGGAGAGAGACGTCACCGAAGTGGCAGACCTATTCGCGCGATACATGGAACGCTTTGACATGGTCCCTCACATGACCATCGATGAAGTGCGACATCAGTTCTTGAGCGGGAGAGGTGATCTGGATCAACCGTCGGAGAATAACAGACGGTCGAAGCAGGTGGTGTGGACCTACGTCGTCGAAGTAAGTGATGTTTTCGTGTTCTGTGCGCACTTTTATATCCTAACTATGTTTTGGGGAAGGATCCTGCATCTCATCGCGTGACCGATTTCTTCTCGTTCTACTCTCTTCCGTCGACGGTGATAAACAACCCCAAGTACGACGTCTTCGATGCGTGTTACCTATTTTACTATGCAAGTGATGTCGCCTTTGCACCCGGAGAAGGCACCGAAGCAAAACTGAAGAAACGACTCGGACAGCTGATGGGAGACGCCGTGATTGTTGCGAATCAAGCCAAGTTTGACGTGTTCAATGCTGTCAGCCTGATGGACAATATGGCCTTCCTGGACGATCTCAAGGTGAGCGTTGGTAGATGTTTTCCGTTTTCTGTTTGGCCTCACAGGGACTCGAGTTTGGCGTGGGGAACGGCTTGCTCAACTTTTACCTGTACAACTGGAGGACTTCGCTAATGGAGGAGGCTGGGAAAGGTGTTGGTGTGGTGATGCTCTAGGTTTTTCTCAAGCGGCCTATAATGGTACCAATTCGTTGTACAACCCTCACATCAACAATCTCTATATGAGCGTATTGTACAACTATATCATCCGCTTCTGAATGTTCAATCACTATCAATCTCAATAATATCATCGTCATCGACACCCCAATCTGGGGTTGGACTTCGTTGTTTGGACTGCGATTTTGCCGGCAGGGACGTGGCGGGACCAAGTGATTGGCCACGGAAGCTTGGGGGGACATGCGGTGGCCCTGGCGTCCGAGCACCAAGGGTTTCCCCTGTACCCCATGATTTCTCGTGCGTCTGCGATTGCGAAGCAGTAGCCTTTTCTTTTCCTTTTGCTGACGTCGTCTGAGAGGCTCGACCGTTCAATGTGTTCCCAGACCCTGTAAATGTTGGCTGGAAATTGAATCAAGCACAATTGAGCGAGGACGTGACGTGTTAACAGGTGCTACGCACTGGAGGGCTCGAAGGGCCGGGAGATGCTGATGCATTGGGCTCGGGAGACGTATATGGAACGACTTTGAAACCAAAAAAGAGCTTTCCGAAAGGAAGATTCAATGCAGCTGGGACCTTGTGTTCAGATTCCATCATTTCGCTCGTGACGACTTTCTGTTTGCTGAAAGAAAAACGTGAGGGAGTTATGGATATGAAAATGGACTGCATACTCAGTGCGTATGATTTTGCTGCCTTCGGCAACATCTTCCGCAGCACGATGACTGATTCCCTTTCCTTTGGTTTTCCGTCCAGCTAAAGTTTCACCCTTTCCTTTGAAACTTTCCCAGTGGTCACCCCCTTTGCTCACAGTGGCATTTCCACCCGCAATGAAACCCCCTGCAAGCGATGATGACGGTCGGGATGATCCCGGTGATGATGAGTTGAGATCAATCTTGAGTTTTGATGCCATTGTCGAGGGAGGAGGCGCCTTGGGTCGTTCAGGTTCCACGTAACCAACGGGAGGAGCAAAATCGACTTCAAGATCAGTATCAAGAACACATATGCCACCCCCTCCGGGCGTAGTTTCCATCAAAAGAAAGCCGAATATCATTGAATTATAAGATATTTCAATGATGTCCCCTTGGGTGAGCGCGGAGAAATTACGCAGCGCCTGCTCCAAACTGCGTACATCAGATGCGGAGAGAAAAGGTCGAAAGTGGACATACACGGCCTTGGGATCGGAGATCTCCAAAAAGTGAACCGTTTGAGGTTGCAACTTTATGAATTTGCCCTTGGGGAGTTCCGTGCCAGTAATTCGGATTGGGTCACCTTCTTCAAGCCGAAGAGTTTTCATCATCCAGTACGGAAGGTGCACGATGCCTTCTTCTGAAATGAATTCCAAGACACCCGCATGCGTGGACGCTGCCGTATTCGAAGGGTTGCGAAGCTGGAACATCCACGGCGATTCGAGGTCCAAGCTAGTGAGATGAGCCAGTGCGGAGGGTGGCATGACGACTAAGTTGCCAAAGGAAATGAGTGTAGAATGAATAGATGCGATCCAGTGAACCTACTCTTTCCACCGTAGGACAGGTTCTCTCGTTCTCTGCCAGGGAGCATGGCCACGCTATAGGCCTTTAGATACTCGTCGTAAGCCCTAGCTGGGACGCGACCAAGTCGAGGGTTGAGCGGAACGCCGAATCCTCTGCGATCCAAGGTGAGATCCGAATACATGAGTATGAGCACAGGACCCACTGGGCAAGCTGGGCAAATAACCCGCCACCGAAGCCGTCCTGATCTCCCAGCTAGAGTATCGATGAGTGGAATTGGGC
Organism: Austroboletus novae-zelandiae; assembly: GCA_038090275.1. Lineage (NCBI taxonomy): Eukaryota > Fungi > Basidiomycota > Agaricomycetes > Boletales > Boletaceae > Austroboletus > Austroboletus novae-zelandiae. The sequence goes on along the minus strand of JBBPML010000053.1, from coordinate 93,858 downwards.
ACGCAAGGAGGTCAATGTGCTCACAAATTCCATGCGATGTGGTGGTTAGCAAACAAGGAGAATAATTGAATTGAGAGCGTACGCAACCCCTCGCACGGCAATGGCCGAGTAAGTACCAAGACGCGTCGATTACGACTCGATAACTCATCCGATCTCACTCATGGCTACCAAGGCTGCCCCCGCCCCAGCGTCACGGTCTGGCTCTAATGCCGCCTTCAACGACAAGGTGAGCTGTTTGTCGCCCTCCTTCTGCTCCTCGCGGAACGCGTCCACAGGGCAAGCCCGTGGAACTACGCATGTCCAACTTGGTGGCCGCAAAAGGTCTGTTTTCAGCTGCAGCTTCTCCTTCCTGGCTCACGCTTCTGCGCAGCCATCAGCGATGCCGTTCGCACATCGCTCGGGCCAAGAGGAATGGACAAGATGGTATCGACCTGCCTATCTCCTGGCACCGTGCTCCAAACATGTTGACTGGACCCACAGATACAAACTTCTAAAGGAGAGGTGATCATCACAAACGATGGTGCGACAATCCTGCGGAGCATTCAAGCTCTGCATCCCGCTGCTAAAATGGTAACTACGCGCACATTCTCCAGAGCAATGGCCGATCGTTCTTTCAGCTCGTCGACCTGTCTGCTGCTCAAGATGTAGAAGCAGGGGATGGAACGACTTCCGTTGTTGTCCTCGCAGGCAGCCTTCTTGGCGCTGCAGAGAAGATGCTCCTAAAGGGCATTCACCCGACGATCGTCGCGGAATCTTTCCTCAAGGCATCTGTCAAAGCCGTGGAGTACTTGACTGAAGTATCGATCCCGGTTGACTTGAACGATAAGGCCAACCTGCTTCGCGCTGCTAGCACGTCGTTAAACTCCAAGGTCCGCTTTGCCTTTCGGCGTGTGTCCAACATCTAATCTGTTTACAAAGATCGTTTCTCAATACTCTTCGACTCTTGCGCCTATTGCAGTCGCCGCCGTTACTCGTCTCGTGACGTCTCAATCTTCTAGTGTCGATCTTAGAGACATCAGGATAATCAAGAAGGTCGGCGGCACGATCGAAGACACCGAACTTGTAGATGGCGTTGTCTTGAACCAAAATGTAATCGTCTCCGCTGGTGGTCCAACCCGCGTAGAAAAAGCAAAGATCGGTATAATTCAATTCCAACTTAGCGCACCGAAACCCGACGTAAGTCTCTGCTTCCTACTACCCATATCCTGACCTACGCGTAAATCCTAGATGGATAACACTGTCGTCATCAACGACTATCGCCAGATGGACAAAGTTATCAAAGAAGGCCGTCAATACCTTCTCAACATTTGCAAGAAGATTAAAAAAGCAAACTGCAATGTCCTCCTTATCCAAAAGTCCATTTTGCGGGACGCCGTCGATGACACCTCTCTTAGTTTCCTAAAGCGTCTTAACATTCTGGCTGTGAAGGATGTAGAACGTGACGAGATCGACTTCCTCTCGAAGAGCCTGGGATGCAAGCCGATTGCCGATATCGAGGCGTTCACGGAGGACAAGCTTGGATACGCCGATTTGGCCGAGGAAACCTCTCAAGCTGGTGCAAAAGTCGTCAAAATCACGGGTGTCAAAAACAGAGGTCGCACCGTCAGCATTCTCGCTATGGGTTCCAATAATCTCGTCGTCGAAGAGTGCGAACGTAGTCTGCACGATGCCCTTTGTGTGGTGCGTTGCATTGTGAAGAAGCGGTATGTCACCTTTTCTTGATCAGCATGTAACGACTGAAGCTTTCGTCTCAGAGCACTCATTTGTGGTGGTGGCTCACCCGAAATCCACGTGTCCCGCCTCCTTTCTCAGTTTGCTCAGTCATTGAAGGGGATGGAAGCGTACTGCTTCCAGGCATATGCAGATGCATTGGAGGTTATCCCGACGACTCTTGCGGAAAATGCAGGTTTAAATCCAATCGCAATTGTTACCGAGCTGCGCAATCGTCATGCTCTGGGTGACCGCAATGCAGGTATCAATGTCCGAACAGTGAGTTGGCACGACTGTCGAAGAAACATTATTATTGACGACTGATTTACTAAGGGCTTGATCTCCAACATCCTGGAGGAAGATGTCGTGCAGCCTTTGTTGGTGTCTACCAGCGCGATTGAGTTGGCCACAGAAACGGTTTGTTTGTTGTTGAAGATAGACGACTACGTGCAAACTAGATAGTGAGACAGAGGGTAATACCCACACTATTGCTGCTCGTTGAACTATATATGCAAAGGATGTGTTTGACACAAGTGATGATGCAGAGCGCGAACATGAGTTCATGTCAAAAAAGGAGCAAAATATATGCCAGGACCGTGGATTGAACACGGGACCTCCAGAACTTCAGTCTGTTGCTCTCCCAGCTGAGCTACCCCGGCTACATCATTCTTTTAAATTCTTTCTCCCAAGAGTCTGCGCACAAAGTTTGAATAGTTCCTCTGCTCCTCCTCCTGCCTCTGTCCCATCTAGGTACATCCACAGCCCATCGTCCCACCAAAATGTCCGGAGCAGGGCCTCGCGAGAATGTCTTCGCCACGCGCATGGCACTAACGAACATGAAGCTCCGTCTCAAAGGTGCTGAGACGGGGCATTCGTTGCTGGCCAAGAAGCGTGATGCCCTTACCACCCGATTCAGAGCGATCCTCAAGAAAGTAGACGAGGTACGTTACGTCGAGCGCTGTCCTTTTTTCTCCCTGACGACCGACTCGAACGCCCGAAGGCCAAGCGCAAGATGGGACGCGTCATGCAACTTGCGTCCTTCTCGATGGCCGAAGTCACGTATGCGACGGGCGATATCGCCTACCTCGTCCAAGAGCAGGCAAAGTTGGCCACGTTCCGCGTCAAGGCGACACAGGAGAACGTCTCGGGCGTGCTTTTGCCTACGTTTGACGTGGATCGTGTTTCTGGCTCGGGTAACTGATTTTCCGGCCTTGCTCAGAGATCCTTGCTGGATGACTCAACTGTTCTTTTGGTTTTTGGTAGATTTCAACCTTACGGGTCTTGGGCGGGGAGGACAACAGGTGCTTCGGGCAAAGGAAGTTTACGCCAAGGCACTCGAGACGCTTGTGGAGCTTGCATCACTCCAGACAGCATTCGTGGTTCTCGACGAGGTCATCCGAGCCACGAACCGTCGCGTGAACGCTATCGAATACGTCATCATCCCGAGACTTGATAATACGATCAAGTATATATTGAGTGAACTAGACGAGATGGATCGTGAAGAGTTCTTCAGGCAAGTCTATCTTGCTTGGCATGTCCTACGGACACGTGTGTCTTACAAGTGAATAGATTGAAGAAAGTACAGGGAAAGAAGAAGAGAGACCAAGCAATTGCCGCCGCCGAAAAGCAAGCTGTAGAAGACGCCGAGAAGAAGCCTGTGAAGTCAATCAAGGCTCAGGAGACCCCTCCTCAGGAACCAGTACCAGAAACTGTGACGGAAGAGGTTACTGTTGAAGGGACTGCTGATGAAGAAGCCCCAGATGCTGTCGAGCAGGCCCCTGCTGAAGAGCATGTAATCGAGGAAACGGAAACTGCAGAGCCAGAGCCAACACCGGAGCCAGAGCCAGAGCCAGAGGAGGCTGCTGTAGACTTGTTGGACACCAAGGATGAGGACGTGATTTTCTAACTCCACAACAGCGCTCTGATACCTCGTACTTTCTTCCAATATCATGGACGTCGAGCGACCACTGTACCATAATTGCTAAATCACTACCTGTTTCAGTCAAACGCTTCCTTTCATATCGGCCGGTCATGATGCATATCATGTGCGAAGCGTCGCATAGGTACATGGTAGTTTTATGAAGTGCAATGGAAAAGTCAACGCAGAGGTTGGGCGGGCAATTTACTTTTAAAAAGTGAGTTTAGTACACAGCTGGACGAAGAGGAATGACATACGTCAACCATCTCTACATCATCAGATTTTTGAGTGTTCTTTCTGTCCTTGCGGTCCAAAATTGCTCGTCTACGATGTTCATATGAATGAAACTGAAAGCAATTCGAGCTCATGTTGCCATACCTATCTTTGTCGAGTTTGATGCTCATGATGACGACCTTGGAAGGGTGGACACCGATAGGCACCGTTGCGCCATTCGATTTATCGCGTTGCACACGGTCGACGTGGATAACCCATTTCTTGCGGTAAACCTGAGTGACCTTTCCTTCCCGACCCTTGTACTTCCCGCGCACAATTTTGACTTCGTCGTCCTTACGGATAGGCAGTGACCGCGTCTATGCGTAAATGAGATTTTGGGAAAGGGAGAAACTGGTTCTGGTCAGTTGCGTACGTTGTGCTTTGCTCGCAGTTCCTTCGAGAGAGGCGAAGACATGATTTTGCGGCGGACGGACGAAGGGGCACTAAAGTGTGCCTTGCGGGACTTGCGCCGCGATGAGGAGACGTCTGTGAATGATAGTGTGACTTGATGAGCATTCCATCATGTCTAGTCCGTTGATCCATCTGAGTACTCTCGTCCCCATCCAGCATAACGCAGGACAAGAGATGGCGAGTTCGAGCACAGAAAGGACCGACCTAACCACAGCGTAGAACGGGACTGAACTAACCAGGGTTGAACTTCATCTTGGTCTTGAGGACGTCGGTAACGGTGTCGGCGGGCTTGTTGGTGTCGATGAGTGTGGGACGACTTGTTTGGTTCAAAGTTTGGTAGCTCGGATTTTGCCGATTGGTGCCGCAAGAGAACACGGGTCATTCAATAACGATCATGTCATCAAAGGACAAGGTACGCCCAAGTAAACTCAAGTTTAAAGGAGACAAGACAAAGAAGAAACGCAAGAGGGACGACGATGAGGGCAGCTCCAGCAAACAGAGACGCGTCGAGGAGGAAGAAGCTCCCGAAACCTGGGTCATGCCCGAATCGCCAGCGGAAATACGAGGCCCTACGTTCCTCATGCATCCATCGGATCCTTGTCCTATCTCTGTGAATTTCGATTCGGCGCGAAACAAAATTATTTTGCACCCTCTTGACAAGGAGGGCACTTGCGAGTCACTTTCGCTCCTGGACCGTGAGCCTGCAGAAGTCGCGCAAGTCTGGGTGACGACGCGTATCGCTGGCTCCCCCACGATCAATCTCCGAACAGGTACCGGTGAGGGAAAGTTCTTATCCTGTGACAAGCATGGGATCGTTTCTGCAAATAGGGAGGCTCGAGGTCCAGAAGAGGAGTGGACGCCGGTGGTTTTACCCGATGGAATGGTTGCATTCATGAACGTGTACGAAAACTATCTTGGCGTCGACGAAGTTGCGGGAGGCATGTTGCAATTACGGGGAGATTCCGAAGAGATTGGTTTCAAAGAGCGTTTTTGGGTAAAAATCCAGAGCAAGTACAAGAAAGAAGTTCACGAGGAGAGGAAAAAACGTGAGGCCGGGTCGGAGATGACCGTCATCGATGAAGCGGGCGTCAAGTGAGTCATACTTTCCCGGTGGGTTTCCTACAGAGATATCAAATGCTGTTACATGCCAGTCGTTTGCACCAAGCATGGGGCGCTGGACGATCTATCACGTCCAAAGATGATAAGAAAGAGGTAGGCTTGGATATATTTATGCGCCACTCGGAAGGTGACATCATTGCGCAGTTGAAACGTGCTCAGAAGGAGGGTCGCCTGGCTGAGGCAATGTTGGACCGTAGGTCCAAACTTAAAAGGTACGATCCCCGTCACCCAATGAAGGATTGGCTCAAACCGTTTATAGCGATCGATTCTGCTGAAACATGGGTGCTTTTTCTGTATATATACACATATGTTACCTCGTCGTATCGATTGAACTCGTGTCTCTCTGGTTGACAAATGGTTGCTCCAGCGATTCTCAAAATCATTACAGGAAGTCCGAGTCTTAAACAACGAACAAATAGATTTCTGGAAGTTAAAAAGAATCATGATCTGAATAGTTGTTCCCCAGGTAAAAATCATGACCATACCGATGCCCGAGGAGAAGATCAGAAGCGTGCGTAGTCTTTACCAAGTGACAGAGATGTCTCCGGGAGATTTTCGTGCCTTCAGAGTAAGTTTCTATCTAATTCCCCGGTCGTCCGCGTCAACCTCGATTACATTTTTTTTTCATTTTGGTTATAGAAGCATGTGCAAATTTGTGCAAGAGCTCAGTTGGATTGCTCTGGTAATCTGTCTGTTGAACAACAAAATCCTGTTGCCTTGCGAAAATTTCTGGACGAGGTGATTTTACTTTTCCCTCCTGCTCTACGCGATCGTGATTTTTGTGTAAGGTAAAAAAAAACAACCCCACGCTCACCCAAAATTATCCACGCCGGTGGCCTGTGTTTGCCTATCTCCAGTTGTATCTAGAAGGACGTAAGCGTCGTCCTATCGAAAATTCCCAACGTCTGGTTTCCTCCCCATGCTCGGTGCGGTTCTTGTTGAATTTCGAAGGATTGTGTAGCTGATCGGGTTACTAGGAAAAGACTAGGAATGCTTTCTTTCAAGAAATAGATTCGTCGGTATGTTTCCTGTATATTTTGCTTTTTTTCTTTGTAAATCAAGAATATAAAAGCGGGGCGCGTCAACTAGGGACAGGCCGCGTACGGAAAAGCGGCGCACAGAAGATCGCGAGGAAATAGATGTTAACGAAGGTGCCCCAGAACTCACCGACGATGCGCAGACTCAGACTCTTACTGGACCCTCGGGTCATTCATATTTAAACTTTGTCGGTTGTTTATTGTGGTCACTGGCTTGCATCGTTGTGGGTATCAGTGTCCGTGATTGTAACGGGTGCCCCTAACTTAGTAATCCGATTCGTCTTACTCTGCCAAATTAAGCCTTTGAGTTAGACAAGACCAAACAACGGCTCTAATTGACCTGTGTAACGCTATGCGGATTCAACACAAGTTCCAAAACATTGATATTCGGACAAGCACTCCTCGCCGAAGTCGTGATGTCAACGGTGCCCGAAGTTTCGCCTTTTGTTGGTGGCCTTTCTGCTGCGAGCCTCGCATTACTCTCCCTCGCAATAGCCTCGATCCTCGTTGTTGGTGGGTGTCATGGAACACACGATTATGAGTGAGACTGACCCTGTGTTAGTTGTATTATATACGTTTGGGTACTCGAAATCCAGAGGCAACGCTCTGCTACTGGTCGGGCCCCCCGAGTCGGGCAAAACGGCCATATTGTCGAACGTCAGTCAACTCTTAAAAATATGTACATTGCTGACGGCGAAAAAGAGCAGCTTGCATACAACCAAATGTTGCCGTCGCATACGTCGTTGCAGACGAATTCGGCTCAAATGACGCTATCACCCAGCAAAACGATGCGAGTGATTGATGTACCTGGACACCCCCGGATCAGAAACCAGTTTCGGGAACATCTCAAGGACGCCACGGTCGTCGCATTCATTGTCGACTGTAGCACGATTTCACGCAATGGTTCTGCCGTCGCCGAGTGCGTGTTTGCTTTACTGATGTGATACTCGTGGATGACATGTACGCTACTAGACATTTGCATTGCGTGTTGCATGCAATGACATCACTGCCTCCGACACAAACTGCACCAACACTACTCGTCGTCGCACACAAGATGGATCTGCTCAAGGTTGGTACGTCGTCTAGCACGGTGGGGGAGGTTGGCGTCGCGCGGGTGCGGAGCATTCTCGAGCGGGAGCTTGAGAAGAGGAGGGCGTCACAGTCGGGTGGGGTCGGGGTGGAGAGTCTTGGGGGATCTGGTGAGGGTGAGCTGGGCGGGCTGGAGTGCAGTGGGGGCACGTTCAGGTTCAGCGAGTGGGAGGGCGGGGAGGTCGAGTTTGTGTCGGCGTGGGTTGGCAAGGAAGAGGATGGACTGGGCGAGCTCAAGGATTCGTTGCTCAAAGCGATGTAAACAGGACCAAACAGACATATTTTATAAAGGAGTCGAGTCAAGCAATGCTGGTTGGTTTAATTCCAAATCCTGATCGCAACCTACTAGACAGTGCCCGTTCGATCCACTTTCAGGATGGACGTGGCGATTCGGTTTGCGGATAGAAATGCGGTGGGGGAATAGGAGCGCACGCGCCTCTCGATAGCGCAGTGGGCGTCAGACCTTTCCTACATGCGAGGACGGGCATCGATACGTAGCGTATTTGACTTGTAGTAGTGACATGTGACACATGTGACGTCACGTTAATGCCAGAGCAAATTGACGTGTCCTCCGCTCTCACTTCTCCACGACCACCATGTTCATTATCAACTGGTTTTGGGACGTTCTCGCGCAGCTCGGTATATCTCAGAACGCTGTTTTTCGCCCCCTCGAGCTCACGCCCTTGTAGGCCTCTTGCACAAGAACGCCAAGATTCTCTTTCTCGGTCTGGACAATGCAGGAAAGACTGTCTGTACACAGCACTCGGCCCGCACCATACACCTGATTTTCTTTCACCCAGACCCTCTTGCACATGCTCAAGAACGACAGGCTTGCCACCCTGCAGCCTACCCTCCACCCGAGTAAGCCGAGTTGCTCGTATGCACACGCCTCTGACGTATTCCCGCCATGTAGCCTCCGAGGAACTGGCCATTGGCAACGTCAAGTTCACCACATATGATCTCGGCGGACACCAACAGGGTATGCTACTTGCTGTGCTGATCACCATGTTTGGGTTGATGCGTGTCATGTCTAGCCCGCCGCCTCTGGCGCGACTACTTCCCCGAAGTCGACGGTATCGTCTTCCTCGTCGACTCTGCCGACTATGAACGCTTCGCCGAATCAAAAGCGGAACTTGACGCGTTGCTCTCCATTGAAGAACTCGCCAAGGTCCCTTTCCTCGTCCTCGGCAACAAGATTGATGCACTCGGCGCCGTCAGCGAGGAGGAGCTCAGACATCACCTAGGTCTCTACCAAACGACTGGCAAGGTGCGTGTTCATTTCTCCCTTTTGGCCGCCTGCGGTGCTTAGTCGGATCCGTATTAGGGCAAGGTACCGTTGAACGACATCCGACCTGTTGAGCTTTTCATGTGTTCGGTTGTTCAAAGGCAGGGTTACGGCGAAGGTGCGTCTTTCGATGACCAGCGTGTTCGTGCTCGTTGACACTGTTCCTCAGGATTCCGATGGATTTCTCAATATGTGCGTCTCGTTTGCTGTTCAAGTAAAACCTTACTCATGCGTTTAATAGATATGACCGAGCTGGAGTCGCTTTAATAGTACGCTACCTCCCCATGTTCTCACTGGACACTTCTTTTGAGATACATGTACCCTCCAATCCATATGAGAATATACAGCTCCTAGATTCTTTTATTTAACAGATCGTGCTAATTTTCACGAAGCCGCCTAAATGCCTAAACGTTACGTCAAAGGTGGTGAAACGCCGAGACTATGGTGCTTTAATAGCATACTCCTCCATAATCTTCCCAAGCACCCATGCATGCCCGCCGACGTAAAGCAAACCCCTCAGCCATAAGCCGAAGAACACGTCTTGCCCCAAAAACTCGAGCTTGTACGCTTCAGCGAGCCAAACCGCCTGTGTGCCAGCCCAGACGACACCGACGCTCACAGCAGTCCGCCATGAAAGGTGTGCTCGCATGCGAGGGATGACGAGCGGCAAAAAGAGTGTGTACCACAAAAAGTACTGCGAAGTACAGACGCGGTTAAAGAGCACGAATGCAAACGTCTGTACGAACCATGCAAACGGGAGATCATGGGTGCGTCGACCGAGCAGGATGCCCGTGCCAAGGGAGAGCAGGAGCTGCGGTATGAGGTTCGTGAGCGGCGACCGGAAGAGCCGTCGTACGAGCGAGACAGGACTGGCGTGGTCAGATTGCCCAGGGTATGTAAGATACGTGAGATAAAAGTAGGGCGAAAAATTGTGTCGATGATCGAGACGGTCTGCGTGATACAGATACGCGTTGTACAAGAACGGGTATCCCCATCTGCAGCAGCCACATGAGCAAAGCACACGGGCAAAAAGAGAGACGTACATGGCGTAGCAAAACACGCCGAGGAGAAAAAACGTGCCCGCACTGAGGACGGCAAACCGTGTCGTCCGCACGGACACGAACGACCTCGCGAATGCGGCCCAACTAGACGTCGGACTGCCACCTGCGATAGCAGCCACGGCACTCACACCGTACACGACAGGGTAGATCTTCCAGTGGGTGCTGATGCCGAGCAAAACGGCGGCCGCGTCCCACCGGCGGCGAAGTGCGCAATAGAGCGTGAGCAGGACGAGCGTGCAGAGTACCGACTCGGACGAGCCGCGCGTGGAGATGCTGAACACGAGCGGGTTAAACAGGTGGGTCGCCGCGAGCGTGGTGGCCCAGGCGTCTGTGCCAGTGCGCGCATCGTCGTTCGCGTCTCCCTCGGGCGCGTCGGCGTCGGCTGCTGCCTGCCGCGAGAGAAGAGAGGTCGCGAGCAGACGGTGTATGAGCACCCCGTTGACGAGGTCACATGCCGCGAAAAGACACTTTCCAAAAGACGCGTGAACGAACTCGTTGGGGAGCAAACCGAGGGCTAGGAGAGGTGTGTAGCGGTACGTCTCGCGGCTGTACGGGCTGGAGGAGACACGGTCACCGAACGCGAACGGCGACAGGAAAGACGCGACGACGCACCTTCCGACATCCCAGTGGAGCGCTCTCGACAGTGGACCTTGAGCGAGGTTGTCTTTGCTTGGGTGCAAGAGGAATCGCGCCGCATCACTAAAGACGCGGTAGTCGACGTCGGTGTATTTGACGACCGAGCGGGCATCGTGCCATTCGCTGTAGAGTATGAGACCGACTCTCAAGAATGCGGACGCGAACAATAACGTCCTGAACGAAGAAAAATGCTTCGGCCAGCCGCGGACGTTCATTGTTGCGTTGACAAGGCACAAAACAATTGTAGACAGTAGTAGTACCACCCAAACAGCCCCTTCAGCCCTCGGACTAAAACACCGCACGCAGCTGGCACGCCAACGCCATGGACGCCACATCAAACGACCTTCGCCTCGACCATTCCACTTCCCACAACTGGGTCGCTTTTGACTACCGCAGTCCTCGGGCACTAATATCGCTCGTCCGAAAAATAAAAGGGAACTTGAACCTCGCTGAGCTTCACCGACCGAGAAAAATATAACATTTCGATATTGGGCATGCCTACATGGTTGGATGCTATAATACAGATGGCCTACTTAGACATTATCATCTAGCCATTAAGACTCATGCAACGGTCGTAATTCCCTCCTTGATTGGCACCCCACCATGCGGGGAAGAGGTGGGAGGTGCCTGCTGCGCCTTGTACAGCGAAAGATAAGATAAACACCATGACCTGAGTACCACCGTCCAGCGCTAGAAAATTGCTTCTGAGTGACGACGCTAGCAAGTTTACCCAGTAAAGAACGCACCAGCACCGACGAGGTAGTTATAATTCTGAAACAATCGAGGATGGCGCGTTCTAATCCACCATTGAGATATGAATGCAATTACGAAATAAGTTAGGATTGATGAGTTGATCCCCACGCAGAGAAATCCGAGATATGCACTAGATGGGGTAAGAAGCACTCGGCCAAGGAAAGGCGGAGCACATACCAAATAATAGGTGTGTAATAATAGTCAGCACGGAGCTTGGGCCAATAACGATGGACGATCCAGAACGGCACAGGTACAACAAGCCCGACTAGATATGACCACGGGACCCACTGGTACCTTTTACCGGCAGAGAACAATTCATGGCTTAGGCCACCCCATGCAATAGCTTGAGAGTTGTATTGCTGGGGTTGCTGGCCAGACCAGATGTTCGTTCCCTGAACGGAAAGGAGAATCTCAAATTGATTCTCAATAATAGAGTTCATCAAGACTAGGATCGGAATTGTAAGAAACCGCAGCAATTTTTTTTCTTAAAAAAGCTATACTCACAATAATTCAATATTGCGCCTAGAAGAGTGCCAATGATTTGAGCAGTGAAAGATGCACGCGGAGGGAGCTTGGCATCTGTCAAGATAAGAATAAATCCATCTGTCATCTTTCTTATCAGAATAATTGTCCGCGAGACCCACATTGGCCGATCTTAAGATCGCGCAGCAGCAGACCAGCTTGCGAAACAGTGTCTAAAAATAAGAGTAAGTTGACACATCGCGTGAGTATGTGCAAATTAACTCACTGTAACTGTACAAAACAAAGTACATGTTGGCCATCGGCTTGCCAGGATTCAGATATCCTGCAATCATCTGAACGAGCGTTTCTATCCAAAATCTCAGTTGCTAACGAGGACACTGCTCAGAACAGAAGACTCACGAATTGTGAGACTGACACCCGTAATAGCAAACAGTGCCCCGAGGAAAAGGATGGCGATGACTGCCAAGAGTATAGATACGATGAAGGCCCACCACGGTAGGGTAGAGTCGCTCTTGTAGATGACCACAAAGGCTACCATGATCGATATCACCAAAATAACACAATACCAACTATTTGGTACATCGGGGTACTGAGAAAATGAGCCGACGGTATTGTATACATAAAAGGCCAGCGCTCACCTTGAGCATTTGGGCATAGTGAGGATCGATGTCTTCGCCTTCTTCGGGTTTCTCCCGCATTCCATCGTCTTTCCAGAACTTCCAGTTGATATCTTGCCATCTGAACTCTTGCCATTGCTTACGAAGGCCAGAGGGAGTCATCCAACCCCAGGCTGATTGTAGATCTTCGCGGTTCCAAAGGAGCAAGTGCGTAAAGGTAGCCCCCACACTCAAGTTTGTGGCCATGAGATATACAACCCAAGTTCCCGCATAGTACGGCAACCCCTGTTCAGCAAGGAGAGTAGGGTCGACTTCATAATTCGAATCCAAGATCAGTGACTGGTTGTACTCGGTGCCGTTCTCGTAGAACAAGAGTTGAGCGAGCTATAAATTATGATTAATGCGTTTCTGATGTAAAACATGCTTGTCCGTACGAAAGGGAAGTTTTGGGATTTCCAAATGTTTTGATAATAGACTGCAACGAAGACGACCCTAGGGCACATTAGACGAAAAAAAATGGAGTGATGCTTATATACGTACATGCACAAAATGTACCCAATGAAGGAGGAGAGCTGTCCTCTTGTTAATCGCATTCAAGTGTTACATACCTCTGACGTACCTGCGCCTTCAGGGGAATTGACATGGGGTTAATGCCACCGGAGATGTACTGATAGAGCATATCAATGAAGATACGACGGCACCCACTCTCAGAAAAAACGAACCTGCCAGTCGAAACAAATGGAAAGAACACCGAGGCCCTCGTTACCGTTGCTTCCACCAAATACTCGAGAAACGGTAGCGTTTTTCGGGGCGGCAAGGCAGAAAATGGAGAATCCCGTAAGGAGGGGGAAAATCCACTCCGGAAAGAGTTCCCAAATGAAGATACTGTGTGTTTTGACTTTGGTTAGCTGTCGAAGTCAGGAGGCCAGAGGTGCAACGTACGCTCCGAATACCATGTAGAATACCCGTAGTCTGCGGCGATTATTGCCACCATCGTGAAAGAAGGCGTCCAACATGGACATAAGGGGGAGAACGGTGGGATAAAGCATCTTCGATGGATACAGCAGAGTTTCTATTTCAGTCATAGTGGTCGAGACGCCACCATCAGATGAGACATGGATCCAGATGCTCCAGACTCACTTCTTAGCACGCCACCGATGCCGTAACCAAGTAGCTGGCTGGAAAACAATAAGAAGATGGACGAGACAGCGCCAGGGGTGATGTTATAGTAGAGACGTTGTACTGCAAGCACCTCAGTCGCCAACGCCGAGTTCGCCGCGGCACTCGACATGATGATGATGAAAGCGTTCTCCTTCTTGTTAAAAGGGAACTAGAGGGGAGGTGAGATAAGGGTATACGTGTCAATGAGTACGCACTGGATTCAGGTAACGGAATACACCATGGCGGGGGATAAACGTCTCCATCGCGATTCCAAGAATGTATGATACAATGCCGAGGAACATCAAGGACACTAGGACGGTTTGCTAGACACGGGATGAGACCAACGCAATGCATATGTGATTACGAAGGGGTTTACCGGTTTGAAATAGTAAATCTCGGCTGGGGTGCGTGAGAAGCGGAAGAAAGACGGGTGAGAGAATGAACGCACCCAAGGAGCCACCAAAGGCAGAGAGGCCGAGGCCGAGGAAGAAGGACCGGAAGGTCCATGGACTGAGAGAAGGGTCGTCACCGGTATAGAGGACATGGGTTGCTATTTCACGTTCGCTGTGGAGGACGACATCGTCCTCTTCGCTTTCGGGCGTGGGTACGGCCTCGACATCAGCTGTGTAAAAGGACTTGGGGTCCTTTTCGACAGACTTCTCGTCACTGGCACTGGGTGCCCTGTCGATGTTGGAGAGTACATCGGGAAGGACAGCAGAGTCACGGGCGTCCATGGGAGACGTTGGGAACGGAGGTTCCGTGAGGAGCCATTAGGAGGGCCCTGAGGTTTAAGTATGTGTCAGTTACCGCGGGAGAATATGCGAGGAAATGCTATAATATTTGCTTGGGGTTACACTAGAGCGAGATCAATCTTGATATGACGGCATCCGCGTGGACTCCGACGGGGGGAGACGGGGAGACCTTGTGCGCGTTTGGACAGCTTTGGTTATGGGCACAAGATGTCGCATTCCGCGTGACTCTGAGCAGCTCGGGTGGAATGCTAGAATTCCGCTCCTCGGCATCGCCATGCGGACCGGCAATCGTCCATCACACCGGTAACGCGTGGACGTGGCATCGCATATCTCGCTTCAGCCATCGGCGCAGATGGACCAATCGCACGTTCGCCTCCTCCAACGCCCGGCGGCAACGACTTCTCCCGTGTTCATCTACGGAAATAGTCGTCAACCGCGAGAAAATTCGCAAGTAGAAGATTCCCGTTGACGAGGCCATGCGCTGCGAAGAGACAAGTACATACTTGATTTCCAAAAGACGCTAGGACGGTCCAGCCTTGATACGCTCACAGAGGCGCATCGGACACTGAATTCCAAGATGGCAACAAATACTCCGGTAACTTGCAGGCCACTACGTTGTTACCTCTTAGATTGGCAGCTGTGAGATCTAGTGACGTTCGCGGATATGAGTGAGAGTTTGAAAGGTGTTGTTATGTTTCAAGAACCACAAATGAATATTTTGTTTATGCAGCATGGCTTGCATCGTCATCACTTGCACGAATTTGCCTGTCTCAATCTCCTGGAGCCGAGCTTATCTCACCGCACGCTTTTGGCGATGGTCAAGATATACATTGATCGAGCGATCCAGAAGTGCGCTGCCGTCGCTACCGACTCTATGCTCACGGAATTCTTTGCAAGGCCACTCACCAGCACCCCGGACAAGTCGTAGCTATATGAATCCAATTGGAAATATGTGGCTTACGCACTATTTACTTACCGAAATAATGGTACAGGTAAACGCAAACAGGGTTCGTAGAATTGAAGATTTAAACAACGACTCAGTTGAGCTTCATGCAGCGGTCGTAATTCCCCGCTTGGTTGGCACCCCACCATTGTGGGACCAAATGAGACGTGCCTGCTGCGCCTTGCACGGCGAAAGATAAGATAAACACCATGACCTGAGTGCCACCGTCCAGTGCTGGAAAATCGCTTCTGAGTGACGGTACTTGTAAAATTCCGACGAGAGAACACACCTGCACCGACGAGGTAATTGTATTTCTTGAAAAAACGAGGGTGGCGCGTTCGAATCCACCATTGAAATATGAATGCAATTGCGAAATAAGATAGGAGGGAGGAGTTGATCCCTACGCAGAGATTGCCCAACCAAACGCTAAAGGAGTGTAAGAAGATGTCGGTCATGAGAAGGAGGAGGGCATACGCAATGATAGGCGTGTAATAATAGTCTAGTCGGAGCTTGGGCCAATAACGATGAACGATCCAGAATGGCAAAGGTACGAAAAGTCCAACGATATATGACCACGGGACCCACTGGTACCTTTTACCGGCAGAGAACAATTCATGACTGAGGCCACCCCATGCAACAGCCTGAGAGTTGTATTGCTGGGGTTGCTGACCAGACCAGATGTTCGTTCCCTGTACGGAAAGAAGAATCTCAAATTGATGCTCGATGATAGAGTTCATTAAGACTGTTATTTGTAAGTCCCTGCGGTAAAGAAAAAAAAGGCGCTCTTACAGTAGTTCAAGATTGCGCCTAGAATAGTACCGATAATTTGAGCGGTGAAAGATGCACGAGGGGGGAGTTTGGCATCTGTCAACATAAATCAATTTTTATTATCAGGATGGTTGTCCGCAAGACGTACACTGGCCCATCTTGAGATCACGCAGCAGTAAACTTGCTTGTGTAACAGTGTCTGAAACCAAGTAAGTCGACACATCGCGTGAGTATGTGCAAATTAACTCACTGTAACTGTACAGAACAAAGTACATGTTGGCCATTGGCATGCCAGGATTCAGGTATCCTGCAATCATCTGAACGAGCGTTTCTGTCCGCAATCTCAGTTGCTAACGAGGACGCCGCTCAGAACACTCACGAATTGTGGGATTGATACCCGTAATAGCATACAGTGCTCCAAGGAAAAGGATGGCGATGGCTGCCAAGAATAGAGATATGATGAAAGCCCACCACGGTAGGGTGGAGTCGCTCTTGTAGATGACCACCAGAGCCATCACGATCGATATCACCAAAGTAGCCCAGTACCAACTATTTGGTGCATCGGGGTACTGAGAAAATGAGCCGACGGTATTGTATACATAAAAGGCCAACGCTCACCTTGAGCATTTGGGCATAGTGAGGATCGATGTTTTCGCCTTCTTCGGGTTTCTCCCGCATTCCATCGTCTTTCCAGAACTTCCAGTTGATATCTTGCCATCTGAACTCTTGCCATTGCTTACGAAGGCCAGAGGGAGTCATCCAACCCCAGGCTGACCGAAGATCATCGCGATTCCAAAGGAGTAAGTGACCAAAGGTAGCCCCCACACTCAAGTTTGTGGTGATGAGATATACAACCCAAGTCGTGGCATAGTATGGCAACCCCTGTTCAGCAAGGAGAGTAGGGTCGACTTCATAATTCGAATCCAAGATCAGTGACTGATTGTACTGGGTGCCGTTCTCGTAGAACAATAGTTGAGAGAGCTACAGTCTGTGAGTAGTGTGTTTTGGCACACAGCGCAGATATACATACGAAAGGAAAGTTTTTAGCCTTCCAAATGTTTTGGTAATAGACAGCGGTGAAGAGGATTCTAGGAGGAGCACATCAAGCCAGATAAACGGATTGATGTTCATATACTCACATGCACAAAATATACCCAATGAAAGAGGAGACCTGTTGCCTTGTTGAACGGTTTCAAGTAATAAATAGCCCAGCTTCCACCCACCTGTGCCTTCAAGGGAATGGACATGGGGTTGACACCACCGGAGATGTACTGTGAAACGAGAGCTCAATCATGTCGATGATGATACGATGGCTTTTGCCTTACGAACCTGCCAATCGAAGCAGATGGAAAGAAGACCAAGCCCTTCGTTACCGTTACTTCCACCGAACAGTCGAGAAACGGCGGCGCTGTTCGGAGCGGCAATGCAGATGATCGAGAGGCCTATGAGAAGGGGGAACAACCATTCCGGTAAAAGTTCCCAAAAAAAGATGCTGGATGTTTCAAGATCAGTTAGAGAGAACGGAAGAGGTGAAACGCACCATGTAAATATGATGAAGAATACCTTGAGTCTTCTTTTATTATTGGCACTATCGTGAAAGAAGGCGTCCAACATAGTCATGAGGGAGAGTACGGTGGGATAAAGCATCTTGGACGGATAGAGCAAAGTTTCTAATTTAGGTATAGTGATTCAGCCATCAGAGGGCTCCGAGACAATCGGGATAAACATACTTCTTAGCAGGCCACCGATTCCGTAACCAAGTAGCTGGCTGGAAAACAATAAGAAGATGGACGAGGTAGCGCCGGGGGTTATGTTATAGTAGAGACGCTGTACCGCAAGCACCTCGGTCGCCAGGGCCGAGTTCGCCGCGGCACTCGCCATGATGATGATGAAAGCATTCTCCTTCTTGTTAAAAGGGAACTAGAGGGGAGGTGAGATAAGTGCATACGTGTCAACGAGTACGCACTGGATTCAGGTAACGGAATACACCATGGCGGGGGATAAACGTCTCCATCGCGATTCCAAGAACGTATGATACAATGCCGAGGAACATCAAGGACACTAGGACGGTTTGCTAGACACGGGATGAGACCAAGGTAAAGCATATGTGACTGTGGAGGGATTTACCGGTTTGAAATAGTAGATCTCAGCTGTGGAGTGTGAGGAGCAGACAATGGACGGATAAGAGAGTGAACGCACCCAGTGAGCCACCAAAGGCGGAGAGGCCGAGGCCGAGAAAGAAGGACCGGAAGGTCCATGGACTGAGAGAAGGGTCGTCGCCGGTATACAGGACGCGAGATACGATTTCATGTTCGCTGTGAAGGACAGCATCGTCCTCTTGGCTTTCGGGTGTAGGTACGGCCTCGACATCAGCTGTGTAAAAGGGCTTGGGGTCCTTTTCGACAGACTTCTCGTCACTGGCGCTTGGTATCCTGTTGATGCTGGAGAGCACATCGGTGCCCATCGGTGGGGACATTACAGGAGCTCCGTGAGGGGGCCATAATGAGGACCAGCCTATGGCTTATATACGTATCACCGCGGGAGTACGAGTACTATAAATCGTGGGATCGGGAAGGCTCGCACTGCGTGTACTCGTCTGGGAAGACCTGGTCCAAATTCGAATTGGAGAGCCAAGTTAATGAGCGGGTATCAGCTTCGCAAAACACGAGTGACGCACACTAAAAATACAGCGATAAGATGCTAGCTTGCCAACTCTGGACATCGTCATGCGGCACATGGGCGTTAGCTAGTTCGCTTCACCCGGTCCAAATCCCACGTTGACAATCTTGCTCATGTCCGGAATAAACGATCCCCTCCTTGTCCAGATTGGCTCCTACAACACAAACCTCCAAGCAGGCGCCGGCCTTCCTCAGGACCTCGTCGACTGGCTCGCGCCCACGCTACACGTTTCCGCCTTCCTCGCCAAACAACAGAAAGCCCCAGACGTCGTCGCTGTTGGGTTTCAAGAGCTACTTCCTCTCCACCTAGGACGTATGTAACACTCTGCTGTTCGCTTGAGTCGCCCTGATTTGCCGGCGCAGTCGCTGGTCGTTCAAAGTCGGTCGTTGACGAAAAGGATGCGCATATACGCAACCAAATAGAAAAACATGCTCCAGGCAAGGAATCCTATTCTCTTATCGCCAAAATCGTCAACGTCGGCGTCGCATTGCTCGTGTATGCCAGAGACGACACTGTTGCTCGCCATGTATGCGATGTGCAGACACAGTGGACAGGTACCGGCCCTGCATACATGGGCAACAAGGGTGCCGTGGCCGTAAGATTTCGCCTCGCCGATCGTGGTTCCAAAGCCGGCCAAGTTTTCACGTCAGTGTCTTCGTCCTTCCTACTCCCCTCCTCACGACTTCGGCAGCTTTGTCTGTGCTCATCTCACAGCACACGAGACGTATCTCAAACGCAGGATAGCAGATTACCATCATATCGTCCGAACTCTTTTATTCCCTCCCCCACCTTCATCCCCTGATACATCATCGACAACGATATATGCTACCTCTCATCTCTTCTTCTTTGGAGACCTCAATTTCCGTGTTGCCATACCCCCTTCACATCCACTGTCTCGCGATAAACAGGCACTATCAATGCTTCCCGATGAGAAAACACGAGATGCCTTGAAGGAGTATGATCAACTCATCAATGAGCGTCGTAATAAAAGCGTCTTCATCGGTCTACGCGAAGGTCCTTTCTGGGCGTTCAATTGCACCTACAAATACGTGCTTGGGGAGGTCGACAAGTACAAGTGCGTAATATTCCTCCCACTGCACCATCTGTCCCGGCATTGAGGTCGTATTTCCCCTGTTTAGCACTAAACGGACACCGTCATGGACGGACAGGATCCTGTACACGACCTACACCGACTCGCCTACTGCCCTGGATGAATCCGACATCACTAACGTTTTGTACACCTCTATCCCTTCCTACGTCACCTCTGATCATGTAAGTTGGCATTGTCACCGATGCGACCGGTTCATCATTCAAATTTGCCGAGCAGAAACCAGTGGTGTCCCTTCTCCTGCTCCCAGCACCCGACGGTTTGCCGTCAACGTCTACATCGGCAGGGACAGATGATGCCGGGCCGCTTTCCACGCCTCCGCGCCTTCGCTTATCCCCCGTGTACTCCCCGATACCCGATCCTTTCACAATTATAAAAAAATACACCGGTCGTACATTGGACCGCATCGTCGGCTACGCGTGGTGGCTTCTTATTGTCGCCGGTGCTGGTTCCATCGTCGTCGGAATTTTCAATTTCTGTTGTATCTACGCCAGCTGGCGCTGGTTGGGGCGCTTGTGGTGGGGGGCGTCCAACGGAAGCGGCACTCCGCCGGACGCTGCTTGAAGCTGTGTGCAACCTGTTCAGCCTCCGCAAACACCGAAGCTCCCCGCACTGCGGTCACGTAATCGATATACATACTTTTTGGCCTACTAACCGAGGATCTTGTTTCTAACAACGGACCTTCCATGTGAGTACATATCTGGTGACTATGTATTCAGGGACAACATGCGCCACTATCAAATTGGTATTATTGTAAACGGTTGTACTGTTTTGTGCAGGGACCAACTGCAGGTACACGCAGGTCGTCCATCATCCATCTTCAAATAAAATTGCACTATATATATCAAAAAAGTACCCGGTCATCCCCTAAGTTAGTTTACGGATGCTGACAGTTGTGTACAAGGCTTCCACAAAAATGACATTCCCTCGGATGGACATGTACTCTTGGTATTCGTTTCCCTCCTTATCGATTATCGCCCTTGAATGATCGGCGTATCCGATGTATCGACTACGGGTATCTACGTGCCTGAGTTCCCGTGGCATCCAAGTATAACCTAGGAACCACGGTTCGCTGGCTATCTCTACATGGAGATACGCACAAATAGAGGTAAGATCGTATAGGAACGTACACGTCGTCGACACCAAGAATTTACGGGGAGACCACGATCGTGTTGGAATACGCGAATTCGAATGAGCCGCGCGGGTGATCTAGGAACGCTCAGGACGGACGTGCAGTTGGCACACGACCGTATTCGTTTGTTGAAAGAGGGGGGCAAGGGGCGACGGGGAGCATGCTTCCAGGAGCCTGCACGAGGTGGAGCACGCCATGCGCTCGCCATGGTTTGGGGCACGTTGGTCAAGGCGTTAAGCGCTGGCCGTGACGGAATGTCGCCAATGTGATTCAAGAGCGTCCCATGATCATACACACGCAACTTGAACCATGGTAGCTTCCAATTGTCTTAGTACATATATAAGTACATAGTAGGAGGCACTTGGGAGGCGTGCGCCGGTGTGATATTAGATTGATCGAAGACAGCCGAGCTCGTAATTCAATCGGATTCGAGTCTCAGTTGAGTCCGGAGACCGGGTAATTTGGAGTGACTAGCGGTGTGAGATGGCAATAGGCCGGCAGCACCCCGAAGAGGTTAGCATACGGGAGAGACATGTTGCAGAGGCGCATCTGAGCACGCCGAGCCACTACAAATTCCACAACGGCAAGTGACGGGATACGGCTATGTAGGAAGAAGGCGCGGGGAGCGTCGGCATGTTTTGCACTCAGTAGCTCATTTGCAAGATTAAATTATGGCTAGTCTACTACTAGTGAAAGTACGAACAGGTCCTTGACGTCCACATAAGGCATCCATCGGAATTACACAGCAGAACAGACAGATGAAACGATGACAATGTCCATAGAGATAGGCTCGTTCTAAGCGAGTAAGCGGACAGCAATTAATCTTTCCTCCATCACGACTTGCATCTGGGGGTTGACAGGTAGTAAAGTAATGAGAGACTAAGGATCTGGAAATCAATCTTTCAAGATGGGCAACGGCTAGGACTCCAGAGATGTCCTTTTGGAACCACTTACCATTCAAGCAAGAAGGCAGCACGTCCATGATAACTGAAAATGGATGATGGATAAATAGACCACGAAGAAGAACCGAGCAAGTCGAAAGCCATATCAACGAGAGATGTCACAATCTGTCACTCGAGCGAACGGTTTCCCCGGACGAAATAGTTATGACTGTCAGGATTCTCTGCCAGCACTCACATTTACACAAGCTACAGAAATCGGGTGGAAAATACACCTGTAAACAGTCGACAAAAGACCAGCCCCGGGCCCTATGTAGGTGTCTCAGATAGCTAGCAGGCTTCCCCATACAATCGCGGATTCTCACCGGTGGTTGCGTTGGCAGGTGAGAATCATCCATAATGGAGATAACAAATGCTAAAAAGACTATTCGGGCGATGATAGTATAAATGAAAATAGAGGGAATTCAGTGCAAACCTGTTTTGAGCCAGGCCTCAGGTCCGATGCACATGATAATTCGGAATCGGATTGTGTGTACGTGGACTTTGGAAGATGAATGAAGATGGCGCATCGACTGCGATATGATGGCGACATCAAAGGCACGCGTTTCGCGATATCATCGGCGGTATTGATTATGACATCTTGAGTGTAAGTGCCGCGTCGGACATAGAGAGTAATAGTCGATGATACGTATGCTCCGGCCCGTAAGTTGCAAGGAACACAACGGCAGCAGCGTCGCCTTCATGGCCAATGCGTCGAGTTCGGAGGATGGCGTGCACGTGCTGATAGTGACAACTACTCTTAAAGCATCGTCGGCCCTCGGGGGATGCTCTTGCGCCGCCTTCGCCTTGCCATCTGGGGAATGGAGATTCAGGAGAACCGATTAGAATTACTTACGCTAACAGTCACGGCAGTCAGAGCATCGGAGAACAAACTCATGTGGGCCCTGACTTATGCAACTTGTGCACCCATAGTACCAACCGGAAAAGTCATGTTGGTTCAGGCCACAAATTTCGGGCTTATACTTGGGAACAACCCATGAATGTGACGGCCGTGGAAACCAAGGTAGCTTAGATGCAGTTTTCGTCAGTCTCTGATGCTTGGTGATCGGAAAGGGAGAAATTCGCTTACCTAATATATCCCAACAATACAGAGTGGGTTAGCCCGAGTACTTTGTCAATCAACCTCATCGGGAAAAAACGGGGCTGTCCAAGTTGGCAACCAGGTCCGCTCTTGAAATGCCAGGGTGTTACTGCCAAGTTTTCCGAGCTATCGTCGTAAGGGATGACGGCGACCTTCGTACCAGTGACCGGCGCAATTTCAAACCCATAGTAGACTTTCCCGCCGAAGCTTGAACACTGCATCAGCTCACGTGTAACACATCCACGCACATCGCCCGCACCAGTCACTGTCGACTCCTTTCCGACTTGTAGGTTGAATGCCTTTTTCGTGCTTCGCTTGTGCTCGTCCCCATTTAACCATTTCATTCTGTTGGTCTCACGTCTTTGGGAAGTTTGATCACTATATTCTTCATTCCGGGCCGGATCGACATAGCCGTCGAGCTGTCCCATGTGCTCGAGCTCCGTCGTTCTTGTGCTATTGCTGTGCTATTGCACCATAGCATTATCCAAATTTTAAGATGTTTTCAGTTGACGATAACATCGAAAATCACTTGACCCTTCGTCTTGGTAAAAGTTCCCAGACGGC
Source organism: Austroboletus novae-zelandiae (assembly GCA_038090275.1). NCBI lineage: Eukaryota > Fungi > Basidiomycota > Agaricomycetes > Boletales > Boletaceae > Austroboletus > Austroboletus novae-zelandiae. The sequence continues at coordinate 70,319 of JBBPML010000053.1, read as the reverse complement.
TTCCGTTCTCCAACGTACGCCACTCCTTTCATAGTTTATGGTTATCAATGTGTCAGTGCACTGCCCATTTTCATGTGCAAATTCTCCTTATCTTTCAATTTTGAATCCAGAGACGCGTCACGCACATGGTCACTCTCACCTGGACCTCAAAATTTGATACGCTCGCAGGATCACCCTGGTGTTTTGATCGTGTCAATTAATCCTGTAGAACCCTCGTAGCGTGGTCCGAAAACCCGTAAGTACTTGCGCACCCACCCAGGGTTTTCCGATCAGAAGTACAGAAAATCATGCTGCAAACCATTGTCAGGTGGACGAACTGATTAACGACCTGTAGTACAATCGGGAATGTCGGTATGACGGCAATGGATGGCAAGAAAGCTCACTAACGAGATTGACTTTGTGATTCAAAGGGTCGTTTGGCGAAGGAGCTTCAGCGCATCACAGTTCTCCCTCGCGCTTGCGATACGGAAACAGCATAGGGGGCAATGTCGGAGGATGAAAAGTATCCTTGGTAAGTCCCAGGAGTGTCCAGGATGTTTCAGTTTCGCGGCAGGTGGTGCTGGTTACGCCACTTTTCCTGGAGACCAAGATTGCTCTATATTTTAACAGCGAACGAACTATTGAGGAGCTACCCGGCTGGTGTAACATGACTATCGAACGAATATACGATATACAACATAATCTAGACGTAAATGATCGACAAGAATTGAATACTAATTCCTTGCACAGGTAGAGACAGCCGTGCACGCGACGATACCTCAAGGCGTCTGCACGCTCCCTTGATCTCCCCGTTCAGGAACATTGCGAATATCGGTCAACTGTGATTTGGGCGGGATGCGCACGAATGAAAGGAAAGTAAGAGCGAGCAACGACGTGCATGTCGATAAGACCATAATAGCTTGCGGGAATACCGCGACCGTGCTAGAATACACAAACCCGTACAGTGCCGGGCTGATAATCTGGGCCCTGTCGAAAAGCGACTCATCTGTAAGGTCGTCTGCATCATTGATTAACGGGAAATACGCACCCAAGGCCCTGCACGACGCTCAACGCGCCAAAGAGTTTACCGGCTTGACCGCGATTTTGAGCATGACGGTTCGCGAAGATGTCAAGTGCCAGTGCTTGTGCGGCGGGAGGGAAACCCGCACCACACGAAGAAAGTGTGGTCGCCACTGTGAAGAGCATGCCAGTACTTGCAGATGCCATACCCAGAAAAGCAGAAGTTTCCAAACACACAGAGATGCGGGCCAACGTGAGGTCAGAGACAGTAGGACGACGAACAGTCACGGGTTGCTCTGAATGATTGGTTTCAGGAGATAGTGTAGCATATTCAGGCGCTGAGGATTCAGCATCGCCTTGAGATTCAGCCAGGATGGGCTCGGAAGGGGGTCTAACAGCTTTGCTTGTCAAAAATCTAATGATCACTGAGAAGTACTTGAGCGCGATTTTCCACAGAGGAAACAGAGTTCCTACAGGGTAAAATGGCAGCCAAAAAGAAGGCGCGGGTAGCACCGACATAAGAGATATAATAACTTGTCTGATTTGCGATTGTCAGTGAATGAATGGAGAAATCCTTGACACTTACAATTTCTGGAGTCCAGTGGAATCGTGCTGCAGCATACTGGAATTTGTAGGACAAACTACCCTGAATTTCGCGATTATAAGGCTGGTATCAGACATGTCGTGAGAGCACTCACAAACACACTCATGCTGAGTCCATAAGCAATAGAAAGGAGGAACAAACTCCAATCTTTTCTTCTTCCTTCGAGAGGGTTTGCATCCGGTAGTTTTTGTTGTTGAGGCAGTAAAACGACAAGCGGACTGAAGAATCTAGCGATATCACTCAAGATGGGCAGAGCACGACCACTAGATGCTTGCTTCGCCTTTTCTTGTCTCCACCGTAAATGTGCGGCCTGCTTTCTCGCTCGAGTGAGTGATTCCGGAAGGAAAAATAAGAGGAGAATGGTGTATGCGCCGTGGAGAGCGGAGGCGAAATAGAAGACGGACAACAGATTTCCCGTTGAGCGTAAAAGAAGACCACCAAGAACAGGCCCGATGGCTACACCTGCAAACTCAAAGCCAAGTGAGAGTGAGAAATATCGCGATCTGCACGACAGACGAGTTCGAAAAGTTAAGGACAAAAGAAAGGTAAATGCTCCGACCTTGTCGATGAGTGAGTCGTATCGGCTAGGTACGCGTGATTAATCGCCACACCAGTCGCCACACCTACAAAGGAAGATGAATGAATACGAACTTTCTGATGGGGACTATGGTGGAAAGCACTCACTTCCGCACAGGCCTTCGATCAAGTAGCCGAGCAAAGGGAACCAGTATCCGCCGGGCAATACATCGGCAAACCATGCAGAGATGACATGAGTGATATCAGTTGCAAAGAGACCGAACACCGCAATGAGAACGACAATACGCCGACCATAACGATCGGAGAGCTGGAGAGACATTGTGAGCCAAACAGCCTAGTAAACTTTCTCGTTTGCCTACGGATCCCCACCAGCCGGTAGTAAGGCAGCTAAGTATCCCCATGGAAGTAGTGAATACTGTGATTACGTTCAGCAGACGACAAAATTGGGGAACATCGTACAAACCAGCATTGAGTCTCGCGACAATCGCTTGTACCTCTGGGTCTGAGGCACACAATTGCTCGGGATTAGACCCATTTGGAGTATGGTCTGACGATGCTATGTATGTGGAGTTTGGAAGGAGAACAGACACAGTGTCAACTGCGGTTTCACTTCCATCTGATACGCCGGGAATCGAAACGTCGTTTGTGGGAATGGATAGGTGATTGTGCGTCGACATGAATGCAGAAGCGTGCAGGGAGATATTGTCTGTGACATATTCTGGTCTATGAACACGGCACACAAGCGCGGTGTACATCGCTACTTTGGGAGCAAGCAGGGCAGAGACGCCCATGGAGCCCATGGTTATACCGAAGATGAGCCTTGCAGAACACTGTCAACGTGCGAGTTCGGAATGTAGGACTGGCACGAACCAGTACGGGGAGGGCCTCTTCCACCAGGGGATGTCACTCCACGAAGAGACTTCTCGATCGTGCTGCTCGTCTTCCTGCTCGGACGACGAGGAATGGTCAAGGAGAGCCGACCGTTCGTCGATTTCATCTGTAAGGAGGGGCCCAGAGGACATGGTTTAGTTTATGATTTGGGTCGGGCTGTTGCATGGCTTATTAAAACACTTGATGGGCGGTGCGTCGGCGGTTACATAGCCTGAGTCAGCCTTATCACAATGGTGAGCTCAACGTCATCCCAGTCTACGCAGCATCACAGAGACAACGTGTAGTCGCGCACAGTCGATATACCCCAGACGCTCAAAGATTCCCTCCGCAAGTTTCGTTTCGCAAGGCGCAACCAGGGGAGCGCCGCGATCGTCGTCAAGGTCAACAAGAATGATCTGGTCATGAAAGAAGAAGACCAGTTTGACAATATCTCCATCGATGAGCTCGCAGAAGGTGCTTTCTATACCCTGATCATGGACGAGACGAAGCTCAGCTTGATGCTTGCTTGTCAGAGCTTCCTGAGAATTCGCCGAGATACGTCGTGCTCTCCTATGAGCTCAAGCACAAGGATGGAAGGACATCGTTTCCACTCGTTCTTATAAACTGGGTACCTTTAACATCTGAGACCACGATCTTGACTCTGCATGCGAGTGCATTTCTTGACTTTCAAAACGTCGTGCGTATAACATCAGCACTATTCCTTTCCACCACAACCGAGGCTGCTTTCTAGGCAGACATATCCAAGGTCATTGAAATTCGCGATGGAGCAGAGAGCCTGACGAAAGAAGTCATTGATGCAAAGCTCCTCTCTTCTTGACCATCCTACGATCGATTTCCGATGACATTATCGATGCCTTTCTGTAAACCAGCGTTTCATATGTCACGGTGTCATCCAGCTAGCCACATCAATGCGTAGTCGTTCTCGATCTTGAGCTTACCGACCTGGAAGATGTGCCCTTCCACTGCCTGCCAGATTCTGAGACATGCCTATTTTCGGCATCCTTCGACAGGGTACGCCATATCTTGTCACAAGGTTTGTGGAATGGGCCAAAGTTTGTCTGAAGCAAACACCGGCCCTCGCTGCTAGGCTATCAATGTCTCCAAACCGTAATTGACGCTTTGAGACTCTCATTCCCTTTAGTATCTCCGGACGCCGAGGTCAAACACGAATGAATAAAAGGCATGGCAGTTGGACCCTTTATACACGTGCTCTACTCTCTAGGAACGAAAGGGCTGGTAACACGCTTAGAGGGCGCCTCGATGGTCGCCGGAAGGTTTCCTGCCATTTCTTTGGTGCCAGCAGGGAAGGGCAAATCGTCCACGCCTTTGGGTAATACCTTTTCGTACTCTCCTTTAGCTTGGTGGGCTTTCGACACGCTAATCAATTTCTTCTTGGCGTCGCGAATGAGGACCTGGGCATCATCAACTCCGGGAACAGCACCCTTGATGAAGATCAAGTCCAGTTGACCGTCGACTCGCATGACGGTGAGATTCTGAACAGTGATGCGTTCGCCGCCGAGCCGACCTGCCATCTTTTTACCAGGCCAAACACGACCAGGATCCTTTATGATGCATAAAGCTATAGTAGAGTCGATGTTGGGCTGAGAGCACTACATACCTGATGGGCACCAGTGGCTCCGGCGGAACGGTGTGACACAGACACACCATGACTTGCTCGCAAACCCTTGAAGTTCCAGCGTTTCATGGTACCTTGGAAACCTTTGCCAATACTGTGACAAGTGTATCAGCGAAGGTGCAGATTACACACGGGAAGAAACTTACGAGTTTGCGATGACATCCACGTATTGCCCGGGTACAAAGTGAACGGCCGACAACGTTGTCCCTTTGTGCACTTGAGTTTACAGAATCATGCTGAAATCTGAGGACACACCGACGGGAACATGTGCGTCTGGAGTCACTGAAAACTCTTTTACGATGTACTTGGGTGGTACCTTGGCCTTTCGGAAATGACCTTTCATTTGATGCGTCGTTGTTCTGCTTGGACGGTCAGATGCACCTAGTTGAACGGCATGGTACTCGGTCTGGTCTGGTCGTTTGTACACGACGTTGGCTGTTACTTGACAATTCTCGACCTACAGGACATTCAACAGCACACCCAGACGAGCAACAAAATGCACACCTGGAGGACAGTCACAGGAACGCGTACTCCATTGTTATCCCACATGACAGTCATGCCTCTCTTCCTCGCTATGAGTCCCGTACGAATCGAGTCTGCTGTCCATTTGGGTGCATCCGTGGAGCTCGGCGCGTCGGGATTTGCAGCCTGGGCAAGCTTTGACACTGTGATATGAAACTGTCTGAATTTGCGCAGGACTTGGCGAGGGTTTGGCGAGAATGTCGAGGGTCTGAGCATCGTACTCGCTGCTTGAGTGTAAGTTTTATGTCCGATGTTTCCTTTCCGGTGCGGGTGTCTAAATTGGACCGGCGCTAAGATGGGATGGAACGTTGGCCTGGTCATCAAACACGAGAAACAGCCAAGACAACAGACAAGTCGAAAGACGAGGGCAAACAAAGGGAACACCTCACCGAGTCTACGTCTACCTACTGGCAATGGCCACACTTGGAGCACGGGTCGATCGGCAGAGGCACATTGGTTTCGATGAACGGGAGGGTTCAGTGGAGCTGCGTTTCTGATGCATCCCCCGGTATGTAGACAGTCATGCACATACCGTGTCCTGATTATTTGTGCTGTAGATACGGGGCCGAGATGGTCGCCCCTTGGCACACCAGCAAAGGTTTTCCCCGAGACACGTCCCCCCCAAGTTAACGTACAGGAACACTCTACAGGCCAACGGGCTGAAAAAGGAGTGAGTCTTTATCTTCTCTCCTGATCATGCTCTGTTGACGCGACGCGACGCAGCTACAATACCTTCGCACCTACTTTCCCGATGCTGTCCTTCCAGGAGAGCTTCTGAGGAGTATGGCGGAAACGGAATGCAAAGAAATGCAACGCTTGAAAGCATTCGACCCTTTCCTTGGAAATATGCTAGAGATAATGCCTTCCAATCATGCTCAAAACGAATGTACAGTAGCGTTTCCGATGGGCGAACTTAGAAGGGAACTCAGTGAGAACGACTGCATTCCTCATGTTGTATTCTCATGGTCCTCTAGATATCTCTCGGTTTACTCCAGACAATTCCGGAAACATGGTGTTTCATCCCGCGGGGTCGCCGTCGGTTGCGTTCGAGACACCAATTCTACAGATCTCGTCTGCAACTCAGCCATCCGAGTGGACTTCCATGCCGTTCGGTTCTTTACTGATTCGCACACACACGTCATCTTCTCTCCTCCGTTTAGGCCACTCGGGGGTAACAAGAGAACTGGACATAACGAGGTCTGAGACCGGAGATGTTCCGATCGTGGATTCCAGAATTCTGGGCCCGGGTCCCGACATTGTCGTCGTTAATCTAAGTGGAAAGGTATACAAATGCAATACTTATAATGGCGGAAAGGCAATGTATGTTCCACCGACTACATCCATTGTGCTATCTAACGGGCCACTTGCACTAGGCGACCGATCGGTGGTTACGAAGCTAGCGGTGATGATTTCTTCTGGCAATTTGGGATAACCGCCCGGTACGACGAGTGTTTTCTTGCGTCCCGTAAATCTGTCAAACACATTGACTTGAGGGTATGTGCGCAATGTACCAGTGGAATACTTTTCATTGAAACATTGCAGTCAGGGAGCGCAATCTCCGATGTATTTTCTCTTGATCGCCCAGATGCAGTTGTGACGTCGTTTGAGAGCCCAACGCACGACCACATGAATCGCATCGCTACTACTTCCGATCTAATATGGCTTGATGATCGCTTTCGCAAGCGACCCTTATTGAGCTTTAAACATTACCGGAGTTTCGATCGAACCCTCAGAGTCTTAACTGCTAATTTCAGTGGTGGTAGGTTCCAATTTTGCTTCGAAGAGGGTGACTCATCAGAATTGTCAGTTTCGTTTTCACTATTAGCATCGCGGAGAAACGGGCTCGTTACCTTGTATGATGTTGGCAAAGGTCCTGATGGTCTCTTGCATTGCAACTCCGTTCCATCTTGTTTGCCTCGCGATGGACCAACGTTTACAACGTATGATGGACATGCGCTCGTTGTGTTGCCCTCGGACGCGGAACTGGCATTCTTTCGTCTCTCCGAGCGTGGAAGCATCCACCGGCAGGACGCCCGTATTGTTGAACCCAACGGAGACCAAATGCAATCTGTTCAACAGAGCCGTGTTACTCATCAATGGGAGGAGGATATTGAAGTTCTGGAGAAGCATGTCAACGAGTTGCAGATTGACTATGGCCCGGCTGGAAGCAGACGTTACGCCGAAGTAGACCTTCGCGGGGCTTATGAAAGTTCGTTCTCCTTTCCTAATGACAATGCGTGTTCTGATGATTACGACAGAGATATTTACATTTGCAGATGATACTCGGAAGTGCCGGGCTGCGTTCAAAGACATCCTGGAGCAATTGCCCAGCGTTTTACAGGACACAGAAGAAGATAATATGCTGACTATGTGAGGTGTCGGCTTGCTCATCTGCTTCAAAGTATTGACATTCTTGTTCACTAGGTTTGATGCCATATCTCGTACTGAGGATGCAAATAAACGTACCTCAAATATTCTTGTCGGCACGGATGTTAACTCAAAGCAAGTTTTTGACGCTTTGATGAGTGGTCATGTGCCTGTTCAGAAACTCGCTGGACTCGCACGTTGGCATTACAACATCCACGACACGTCGATTCCCGGTCTTCAGCACCATTCTGCTGACTGTGGTGCTTTGCATGAACATCTGAAGCAGCTGAATCTGGTGTCCGAAGTTGAAGGAGACAACCTTTCCGTACGACGCGAGGTGGATGCTCGAGAACAATTGGTTGTTGACTTGGCTTTGTCAAACGACGTATATTCTGCTAGACCTTTTGAAAAATTCCGCTCTTTCGCCGCAGATCAAGCAATGGAACACGCCGTGGCGCATTCTACGAACGCAATCAATGGCGAGGAGCCTCCTGAAGTCAAGTTTGGGTATCTCCGCCCAGTCCGCAGGTCAGGCATTGATCACTACTCGGAAAAGAATCGAGACGACGAAAGGGATTCGGACATTTCAAATCCTCTGGGTGTACGACTATTGCTTGTCGAGTGGGAACACGGAACGGATCCGAACGATTACACGTATCGCGACCCGTATGGTCTTGTAGAATCAGGTGCTCAGCCTATCCCACCCTACAGGAAACCACCTGCTGCAGAACCCACCAGACAGAAAATTCAACCACAGCAGCCGCCTCCTGTCGTTGCTGCAGTCAGGCAGCCTCCTGTTGTCCAGAGCCAAACTGTACAACAGACACACTCACAACCGTTGCTTGGGATTGATGCACCTTCGCAAGAGCCGATGATGAACACACAGGTGGTTCCCGGTCGGTTTGGCGGGCGGCCGAATGCTGGGAAGAAGAAGCGGATAGGGGGGTTTTGATTTGTAGATAGAGTAGGGATTTGATTGGCGAAATGTGAATTGAAGCTTGCAAGGCCGGATTTGGCAACTAATTGGGTTTCAGTGTCGCCTCGTCCGGCACTCAGGCTCATCAACGGAGTACCCTATTCTTTCTCCCTCCACCCCACCTTCTTGTTGTCGACGTGTTAACCCACGAGACTGGGCTCCGCAGCTCGTCCAGCCTTGACTCCGCCCAATGGATGGGACCAGGTATCCCAACTCTTCACCCAACCGGTCCCTTCAAAGGGCGCTCATATGCCTCACAGAACGCCCCACAATCCTTGGTTTGATCGTGTGGCATGGCATGATGCTCTGAAACGTATGCTTTTTTGAGCTTTGCGCGCTTTCGCCACCCCAATTCGGACACCATTTTTGTAGGAAACAAGTCTGTAGTGTGTGCTCTTTCGGCCAGCTACATATCTACAGTTGCAGGGTATCCGGCATGTCACTTTCCTATCCAAGACCCCAGTTCGTTCTGAACGCGATTTTGTTTTAGCTGGACTCCCTGAAGTCAAGGTTGCAGACCACCAAGACACGAGTTTCGGTCCCGAAACTAGCAGCTCTGGTGTATCAGGAGGAGGGAATAAAAGGGTTTTATCGTGGGTTATGGATTCCTCTTGTCACGATTTCTTTCGTCCGTAAGTCCATTCATGCTAGGCAATCCATCTACTCGCTCAATCTTTTCAAGGTGCCGCCTCGTTTACCATATACAGTGACACGAAAGAGTATTGCCGCAACCATGACTATTTCTCTCGGAATAAGATATCCGATGCCGCGTTTGCTGGCGGAATTAGTGGTGCACTCTCCGGATCTCTTATCTCCTTTGGAAGCGCCCGTGCGTCATGTCGTCTTCCTCGGCTGCCTGTGCTAATTTCCGACTTCGATAGCATTCGAACTGGTAAAAGTGTGCCTCATAGCCATTGTTGAGTGACCCAAGTATCCTTATATCTACCCCACAGGTCCGCAGACAACTCGAGTACAGTATTGCTTCGAACAAGGGAATTCAACTGGCGAAGCCACCAGGCACTCTGGAAGCTGTCCGCGACATATTTAAAACAAGCGGGTTTCGCGGTCTCTACATTGGCTTTCGGTTACACTTCGGTCTGTGATCTTACTTGTGATTGTTTACGCACTGAGTACCATTCCTCCTATCGTCATTTAGTACGCGACACGACTGGTACAGCGCTGTACTTTTTCGAATATGATGCCATGCGCCATCTCTTAGGTCGACAACGCTCTGGAGAGCAAGGGCCAACTCCTCCCTGGCTGCCAATACCCGTCTCTGTCATCCCTTTTGTATGCGGTTCACTTGCTGGTGTCACTTCATGGGCACTAATTTACCCCCTTGACGTGTGAGTTTGCTCTTGTTCCGTTAATCAATCCCATTGACGTGTCTCCAGGGTCAAGACTAAAGTACAACAACGTGCCTTGTCAGGTTCGCCGCCGAGAGGAATATGGGAAACTCTCCGCCGGCTTGTACGAGGTACGCGGAACCCTTTCATATTCCAATGGTTTGCTCATTTGTAACCCAAGGTCCTGACCCAAAAGATCCTAAACCAGTACTTGCTGGAATAGCACGGATATATCAAGGTCTCGGTGTGAGCGCGGTGCGAAGCATCACCACGCATGGACTCCTGTGGACTATATTCGATGTCACGTCGGATTATATCGACCACTTGCCCTAATTCACATCTGTCCGAGACCTTACACTGCTGACTGACTGACCACCTGCATATATCTGTTTGACGGCAAATGGCAAAAACGGACCACCCAAGTCATCGGCCCACAAAGTCACACGTTAGAATCACATCTCAAGTGTATCATAGCACCATGTCCCAACATATATATTCATAATGCAAGTCAAGATCTGTGCATTACATTGAACATAGTGCATGTAGCAAAAAGGAAAGGCCTTTCACATTTGTAAAAGGTGAGCATGAAATTGGTTCTTGTTCGCATAGGTATCGTACCCCGCGCCGTAGGTGCCGTTAGACCACGCTGCTACGAGTGTCTTGATCGCAAAAATCTTGTAGCAGTGATCACGTTAGCGATATTTTCAAGGAACAACCACGTGAGGCACACCGATTGATACGAGGGTTCGCTTGCAGGCAGCGTCTCAGCAAGCGGGACAAGATTGGCGAGAAGACTATGGACGAAACAAAATCCAGCTCGTTCTTGGACAAATTCTCGGCCCAGTTCACGCAAGAAAGCATAAATGAGGACCAAGGCATCTGACCGGGGCGACGATTTGGCAATGTACTCCAGACCATCGAGCGCGTCTTCATATTGAATTTGACCGGCATGGTACAGGTGGCCGATCATCGTGACTACAGCCATCGCTTGCTTAGGCATGATTGTATCGTTAAAGGCTCGTGCCTTGCCACTGCTGATCTATACAAAAATGTGAGTCAATAACTACAAGGGATCCGTCAGAATCGTACCACGTGCCAGGTCAGCTTCAGCTCTTTGATAGAGTACTGCCTGATTTCATCTAGAAAAACATTTTCAGCACCGACCGAAATGCATCCCAGATGGTTGGTGATCCTCGAAATAAGCGCGATCGTCTTCGGAGAGCATCCTCTTGGGTCTTCGGAGCGCACTTGCTTGCCTAACCAGCGCATGAATATGACTCGAGCGAGGCCACGAACGTTTTCTTCCGTCGGTTTACCGATGATGCGTAACGCCTGTGCCACCACGGAGTCAATCGAACATGTCGATAGATCACGTTTCTGGAAGATGGTGTCGAAATGGTCCTCGATGTCTTGTCTCCATTCAGGCACCACTATCTCTTCGCAGTCAAAAGGCGAAAAGGTAATGTCGTGTCCGGGTTTGGTATACATCGCAGAAGAGAGTGTGTGTGAGGTAGGTGGTTGGATGGGGCGACATGGCTGATTCGATACATCCTTTATAGCTGATGGTGAAGGTCAAAGCTATGGTCAATGCTGAATCGACCAGTGTGTGTGGACCACCGCTGCAGTGGGTTGTACTTTGTGGTGTGGACCATTTGATCGAATGAAGACGAACATAGATAACAATAAAATAAAACAGTCATCGCCGGGGTAGCTCAGCTGGGAGAGCAACAGACTGAAGTTCTGGAGGTCCCGTGTTCAATCCACGGTCCTGGCATTTAGTTTTGTTTTTTTGGAGCATCGAATCGTTAAGCGCACCTTGAAACTTGACGGACCACATCATCTCATAGGATCAACTAGAAACTTGTAGAGCTGCATCGGCAAACTTTAAATAAAGGTCGACGTATAGTTACACAACGAGTATACTAATCAGGCAATTGTATACTTTCCGTAATCTTTCTCTGGGTCATATATCTAGCAACGCTCGTCAATCGACTTGGGAGACAACAGTGAATGTTAGAACACTCACCTCCCATCGGGATGCTGGGAAAATATGTTTATTCCTCTGATACCAGCTTCGCTCTACAACTTTCCCAGCGTGTGACTCGTCCTTCTCCTTCGTCGCGTCGGCGAGCAGGCGTACGTCGTCATGGACATCAAAATTGAAGAGAGGGCCTGACTTCCCTCGGGCTTTGTTGACGATAAAGTCATAAAATGTGTAGTGCTATTTAGATGTCAGCGTCATGAATATCGGCACAGGACGTCCACCTACCCCTGGTATTATAAGGTCCTCCTAGAGTGTAGAGAACATATGCTTAGGAGACTGAGATATCTGTGAATGAGAAAAGCCGTACCTTCACGTACATCAGGTTATCAACGCTGACGCCTCGAAGCTCGGGGAACTGTTGTCGACACTTTTCTAAGAAGGTGCTGATGGTGTCCCCCTTCTTACACTTGAGAACGCTTAAGGCAGGCTATTCTGACAGTAAAGCAGAAGGACATACGATTGCAGATTTCCTGTGTCCACTACCGTCCCAGTACGAGTAGGTTACCTCGATTTCTTCTCCTTTGAGTTCTTCCTGTCTTCGAAGCCATTCTTGGCGAAGTCGCTCTCTCTCTCTTCTTTCTTCCTCTTCACGCTCGCGGTCCGGGAGGAAGGAGGTGTCGACATTAGGATTTTTTCCGAACTTGCTCCGCTTTGCTACAGGTTCACTATTCTCCACATCTGGCGTCTGACGAGAGGACACTTCACCGTCACCCTCCTCGTCGTCGTCCATGGCGAACGATAGTGTCAACTTTGTCTTCTTGCGCTTTTTAACCTTCTTCGTTTGCTCTCTAAACAAATGCTCCACGAACTGTTAGCTACTTTTCCTTGCGTGTCGAACCATGCAACGGGTCCCGATAGAAACGCCGACTTACTTGAGCTCACTCGTACGCGCTGCTTCCCTGGCCTTTGCCTCCTCCAATGCCTTCCTCCTCTGCTGGAAATCTTCCAGATGAACGAGACCGATCGTGTTGTACTTCAGGGTGTCTTCCATGGAGTCATTTTGGCCGACGAACTTGCTCGCTGACGGTCGCGACTTTTCGGTCTCGTTGATGAGGTTTTGTTTCTGTCGTTCAAACTCTTCGCGATTCTGGAGGCGCAGTTTGAGGAGGTCCTCCTGACGACGTCCTTCTGCCTTGCTGGTGGACATGTTCGGTTGTTCTGTTTGTGTGAGCTCGGGTTGGTTGGAAAGGTGCACTGCGGAGTGTCAAATTGTCTGTTACTGCTTTCAAGATGGTACACGTCCTTGGAGTCCTCTTGCCCGACTTGCATTACGCGAGGGTACGTGCTCGACGACGCGCTGGCGTTTTCGTTGTCTTAATGTCCCCTCCAGCAAGCGTTGACTACGTTCTATGGCGTCGGAAACAGGACGGCGCACCGACTTTGTGCGCGACTGCAAATACATGACCGCCAAAAAATACGCGACCTCACGCCAACACAGGTCACCGAGCTTGCGTCTTTTCTTGCCTCCCCATCTACCGCAGCTCCGCTCCGTCGCATGCCGCTCGCATCCGTAGGGTACAAGCCTCCCCCTGTGTCCACGCCCATAGAAGACATACGGCAAAAAGCTCTCAAAGACTCGCTTCCTGGACCCCCAGATCCGCTCAAGAGTTTGAAGATCGAGTCCGAGGCCAAACGCGTTGTGAGGGAGAATATCTCACACTTGAGGATGATCGGAAGTTATGTGGGGAAGAGGCATGCCATGGGACTACCTGTTAGAGGGCAAAACACACAGTCGAACGCCAAGACGGCGAGGAAGCTTAACAGGGTCAGCAGGTTCGGCTGAACGTATGTTTGGCAGTACTATATCCACACCGAGGAGGTTTTCTTGGAGATCACATCTGCTCGAGGTGCATAGAATTCTGGGACTGAAACGAATACATTATCTCGTCACCGTAATGATGCATTTGCGGTCAGTTCGAATCTAGAAACACAGGTGAGTCTAATCGTCGCCCACAGGTACTTCCTCCTCCAGGTATTTCAACAACGTGACGCGAATTTCCGTACTTTCATCCCCTCGCAATACGTCCGATATGAATTCGGCCTGTACCTGCATTTGTACCTACAGCATGGGCATGGTAAGGTGCAGGACGCGTCTGTCAGGGACGAGCATTGTGACGCACCATCTCCAGAGCCCCTCTGATTACACCGCATAACACGTTGCTAAACCACAGACCACCTTCAAGAGCCTCTTCTGGTAGCTCAACAAATTCTGCCAAAGGGTTCTCATCGAGGGTGAGGACAAACGATGAGCCAGCGACAGTCCCTTGCTGGTGGGTGCTGTTTGGCCGCGACGCCGGTGCCGTATGTGCAACAGCAGGCGTGATGTTGAGGAATGATTTGAAACCGACCTTGAACATGATGTTAAGCATCGACTTGCGATCGTACTGATGCGAGGACGCGTACTTTGGCCACGACCTCACCGACCTCCCTGAAATCAGCACACCGGCCGAGAGAGCTCCTCGCTAAAAAGTCTTCGATCAGTCTTATCCCTATGTTGTGCCCCATTTTCTCGAGCTGTTTGTTGACTTCGGCATAGTCCTCGTAGTCTTGAATCAGTTGCACGACGAGGGCGCCGTATGTCAGTGCAAATAGCTCCGCATTCTGTTATGGTCAGCCAGGCATCGGGGGAGCGCATGGGATCGGCTCACTGTTTTCTCGGTTCGGCTCTTCCAGATGTCCTCGCCGATGGCCTTGTACTGTTTGCTCGTCGTTGCCATCATGAACGTCACGGCGAGCTCGATCGAATGCGCCGTATCATATTTAGATCACGTGCGTGACTTTTCGCATCGTGTATACCAGGCGGCCATAATGATACTCTACTCCCACTCGCTCACATGTCCAGACCAGAACTTCAAGCTCCACCAGAAATCGTAGGTTGTCCCCTCTTTTTTTCGTTAGGCCATCGATTTCTGACCAAGTATTCACCGCTAGTACTACGGCGATGCCGAGGCCAAAAAGTACACCACAAAGTGAGCCTCGGTTTTCCATCTCGACGGGCGTCCTTGACGGCCCATCGAGTACCCGTAATCAGCAGATCCAAGCAGACATGACATACCGCGCGCTGGAGCTGCTCAATCTCCCACCAGGTCAGCCTGCTTTCCTTCTCGACATCGGATGTGGGTCCGGGCTATCGGGGGAGATACTTGACGAGGAAGGATATGTCTGGGTGGGCGTCGACATCGCCCCGAGCATGCTCGGTGAGTCATTCCAAACGGATATATATTTAACGAGCGTCTCGACGTCCGACTCTGAGTACAGAGGTGGCTCTGGAAAGAGAAGTGGATGGCGACCTGTTCTTGCAAGATATCGGTCAGGGGTTTGGGTTCCGCCCGGGAAGCTTTGATGGTGCCATCAGGTAACGCCATGTCACCCTTATGACGACGTCGCGGACGATTATTCATCGCTGCTAGTATATCCGTCCTTCAGTGGCTGTTAAATGCTGAGACGTCCCATCCGACGTCGTCGCCCCCATATCGCCTGAATCGCTTCTTCACGACGCTCTACTCGGCCCTCCGCAATCCCTCGCGCGCCGTACTTCAATTCTACCCTTCATCGGACGACCAAATACAGCTCATCACCTCCATAGCACAAAAGGCAGGTTTTGGTGGTGGTGTCATCGTCGATTATCCAAATTCCAAAAAGGCCAGAAAAGTGTTCTTGTGTTTGTTCGTCGGCGGTGGGGGAGGCGGACAACAACAACAGCTACCAAAGGGTCTGGAGACAGAGGACGAACAAGTGCCGTTTGAGAGAAGAAGGGAGAAAGAGAGGAAGCGCGAACGTAGCGGGAAGCGAAAAACTGTCAGGGATAGGGATTGGATACTGAAGAAGAAACAAGTGAGCCTTTCTGTCCCACAACTGCCTTGTGCTGAAATCATCATGTCCCATAGCTATATCGTCAAAGAGGCAAGGAAGACGTGCCTCGAGACTCAAAATACACTGGGCGGAAGCGTAAACCGGTTTTTTGAAAGAAACGATATTGTCCACATTTCTATCTAGGCTGACAGTGTGCATGGGTATACACATAATATGCCATTTTACTGTGATGTCCGTCTGTCAATAAAGAGCTCTTGACACCACGTCAAGGCCTCCTTGGCTCCGTTCCGGATAAACAGACCCTGAAGCGCAGCCATGCTTATTCGACGTCCATGATGCATTTCCGTCGTGACGACTTTCTCTAGTTGCTGTCCCAGGCGATCGACGTCTTCTCTGGATAATCCGTCGCTTTCTCCATAAAATCGGGTAAACAGCATCCTCGCCTGAGTGGGCGAGGCATCATCAACCAGCACACTGAGGTCGACACGACCGGGTCGGATGAGTGCTGGATCGAGTTTCTCTAAATGATTCGTCGTCATAAATACGATTCTCTCCTCCCCAGATGCGACTCCATCTAGAGCATTCAAAAAGCCCGAGAAGGTAACAGAGGACTGGTACCTACCAAAGAGGTCTGCATGTGTGCCCGCGATAATGAAAATGACTTACCCGTCGTCACTCGTCCGTACCCTCTTGTTGAATGCGGCGTCCACATCTTCGATGAGAATGAAGCATCGTTCCGGAGCATTAGATAGAAGGTGGATTAGTTTATCATCGGCGAGACCACGCTCAGAGAGGTTCAAAAGGCAAATATCATAAGATAGTAAACCAGCGAGTGCTTGAATGAACGACGTCTTTCCTGATCCAGGAGGTCCGTGAAGAAGGTATCCGCGTCTGTAAGGTATACCTGACCAAATTTTAGTGTCCATAGCTTGAGCAAGAGAGCGAGCCTCACCTCGGTCAGCGTACCACTGTCGTCGCCCTAAGAAAGCGCGAACGTCATGTTCGATTTTCTCATTTACACCCGTGTCTAGGACGACGCTATGCAGCGGCCGCTTTCTACGGGGCTGACCGAATTGTTTCCACTCAATACCCCATGCTGTGCGAATGACCAGGTTACCTTCTTGACCTTTGAGGGCGAGATCGCGGGCCTCCGTGAGAAGTTGTGGAAATAAATGCCTATCCCGAGAAAGGGTCGTCAATGTAACTGTCTCCCATGGTGTACCAGACATCAATTGCATGGAGCGCGTTTCACGTTCACGTTTCATCTGTAGACCCATTGGTCAACACAGCGGTTCCAATGACTACTCCGAGGAAATGTTCAGCGACAAACCTGTATCCATGCACCACGGTACTTGATCCAATGCACGCCGGGTCCCGCGACGAGCTTGAATAATGCCGAGGAGCTTCCATTGCTCCTTTTTTCAAACGCCGTTTCGACGCTTAATTGGTGGCTGCGCAACCAGGTGGGCGCAGCACGTCTCTGGGATGATACAGTGGTCGCGTTGTGTGCCATCCACGTCAGGAACCATTCATACGCGTGGTCTTTATTGTTCATTTCGAGAGATACGAGCATGCGTCGACGGAGCGCAGTCGAGCCTAGAACGAGGCCCTGGCGTAGAGCTGTCAGCCCCACACCAACTCCCTAGGGACGAAAGTTAATATGGGGAAAGAGGCGCTGCGAATTTCTAATACCATGAGCCCAAAACCCGCTTGGAAATAAGGGCTGAGTTGGTGAGCTGGGGTTCGTCCCGACGATAGCGTGCGACGCACTTGTCACCAAAGACGCCAGAGAGTAGAGAGGCGCGTGCGGCATCCTCGGTCGGTACAGGAGGGGGCGGCGCAACGGGCGGTTGTACGGTGGGTATGTCGGACATGGTGGTGGTCGCGAAATAAGATTTACGCTATGCCCCCGGTTATGTCGACGATGGCTAATTTAGTAGTAGTGCGTCTGGGCCGTCGCGTCCACAGTTTTTTTCTCTTTTTTCTTTCGTGCCAACATGACAAGGCAGCCTCCAATCAGCGAATCTTATGCTCTCCTCGGGCTCGAGCAGGTAGGAAAAATACGGTCGACATTGCTGCGGAGAGTCGCGTCTAAGTTCTGTGGCATTGACAGGGGGCGTCGGTAGACCAGGTCCGATCGGCATACAAGCAGGTGTGTGTTCGTCATCTCCCTCGATGCGTTTACTGACGGAAACATGTCAGTTAGCCCTCCGAACCCACCCAGACAAGAACCCTGGAAACGCAGAGGCCACCGCGCAGTTCCAGCGGATCAGCGAAGCATATACGGTGCTCCAAGCGTCCTCTGAGCCACCCGACCATTGGCCGTGCGATTGCATGTACGACGATGACGGCGACTATGGCGATTACTTTGAGGAAGATTACGACGTCGACGACGGGGAGTTCTACTATTACGATGAAGACTATGAGTCCGACGAAGAGCGTCTCAGGTTCTTTAGGTACATGGGAGCCAGCCATATCCCCGTTCCGCCGCGCCGCCGCTTACGCTAGTACGTTCTGTCTGACAGGTTCATCTTCGAAGAGGTGCTGAACGGCCGCTCCGGGCGTGGTTATAACCGTACCCGTATGCTAGCCGTGTCCTAGTCGATGATCATTACTAACTGGATGTCAATCGCCACCCATAGACGACCAACACCGTCGTCCTCTTCGGAAAGCACCCGAGACACAGGAACAATATGAAGCCCGCTTAAAACGTATGAGAGAAGAGAGGGAACAAGCGGAAGCACGCAGGGCCCATCAAAAAGCAGAACGCAAGGCATTCGAAGCGCGGATGCGCGAAAAGGGTCCGTTCAAAGCCTCTCTAGTGTCACATGAAGTTCTAATTGACGGAATCAGAGCGTAAGGAGGCCGAGGGACGGCAGAAAGCAAAGGCGACCGCAAGGAAAGCTGAAGCTGAAAGCGAACGCCAGAAAGCCGCCGAAAGGGCCCAATTTCAGCAGCAACGTGTTCAAACCTTGCGATCGTCCACATTTGCTGCTGCACGCGCTGGAGACGCTTCCAAGGTCAAGAAAGGCGTGTGGGAAGATGAAGTCGATCCCGCCGGCGGGGAAATCAAGATGGGCTGCGAGAATTACGTTGCAAAATACCCCGAAGACCCGATTGAGACGCTCTCTCATATTGCTGCGCAGAAGGGCGATGCTGACCTCGTCGAATGGCTTGATGCACACAGTATGTCCATGCACCTTTAATGACCGTTCACAGCAAATCCTAACATTTTCCCCATAGGTACTGATCCTGAGGAACGTAATTCACTGGGTTTTTCGGCATTTCACATTGCTCTACAGCATGGGCATGTCCGCATTATCAAATACTTTTTCGAGTCATACGATCCAAAGGAAGAGGATCACAATGCTATCTATAGCCTTTCTCCTCCAGGATCGCTTCTTTCCACTGCACTGGATTCCGCCGAACCGGAAGTGGTATGGATGATTCTTGATAAGGGACTTGCGACGACCCAAGACATAGGTAACGCTTGGACGATGGTCACGTCCCTCAAGGGAAGGCAAGCGACGGGCGCCGAGCACACGACGAAGTACACGGAGATCCAAAACCTTTTGATGAGCTACAGCGATTTCACGCCCCCACCCACGCCCAAAGTCACCACGCAGGAGAGTAGTGATTCGATCCACTCGCGGCCTCTGAACGAGTCACCAAGTTCTGGAAGAGGCTCCCGTTCTTCAAATCGACGGGGAATGCATCGTTCCCACCGCGCTGCCGAACGACAACGTTTGCCAAACGAAAGGCTTGAGATGAACGGTATCGCTCACTCCTTCTCCCGATCACCTCGAAATGAAGAGCGTGGCAAAGCTCGAGGACGTGGTCGTGACTGTGCTAACTAGACATTTGGTAGTGATTCTCCCCACGTTGCACTGTATCATTTTCGTCATTCTTGTCACCACATCATACTTATCACCATGTTACATATCTTTTCCCTCATGTTCCATGCATGCATACATACCTAATACAGCATACATACTGTTCTGTGGTATCATTACTTGCCCACTGAAAATGGGATTGACGATCAATGGACCACGGTCAATGATACGTTCATAATAGATAGCATTTGCCATCGTAGGTATACCTCTTAATCGTGACAAATGTTGCAATTGAGAGTCGGATGACCAAGTGGGTGTCCTTTTTGATTTGAAGATGATCGTACGGACAGAAATTTTGTTAGGTGGGCAGAGACGTAGTGGGCGTGACTTGTTTATGCATGTTTAATCCTGACGTTGTTGCCTCACAATGACAAATAAACTCTTCAACGTCGACTCCTACCATCCCCAGCTAGGGCATTTGTTCTAATTTTGACAAAATGGGACGTCTCGCGGAGATGCAGAGAAAGCTCTTGGAGGTGCGTGTTCGAGTGGCACGATGCGTACATTCATAACATAATTGACAGCAAATGATGGGTCCGGAAGCCATGGGTGTTGCCAACGCAAATTTGGTGTGGTCGGACGAAAAAGTGTGCCGAAACTTTTTATGTGGGACGTGCCCACATGCGCTGTTCACAAACACGGTGGGTGTCCCAATGATGGAAAGTGAAGACAAGTCATAAACGAGGATATAGAAAATGGACCTAGGCGCATGCCCAAAGTCACACACGGAGCGACTGAAGACTGAATTCCTGCAGGCGCGCGAGGCGAATGCGAACGACCCCATTTTCGCGCGATTTCAAATGGAATACGAGTCGAACATCTTTGCATTTGTTGACGAATGTGACAGGCGAATCAGAGCGGCGCATCGGAGACTTGAAAAGACACCTGAAGAGAATGCGAAGACGACTAATTTGATGAGGGAAATCGCAGAGATTGAGTTGGCAATTCAGGGTGGGACGGAGAAGATCGAGACCCTGGGTTGGTGGTATTGATGGATGAGTGACGTTTCTGACTTGTTTTTGTGACAGGCGAGCAAGGCAAGGTGGATGAATCTATGCGGGAAATGGCGGCTATCGAGGCGCTCAAGAGCGAAAAGTCGGACAAGGAGGTGAGTGAGGGGGGTGTTGGAAGGGGGGGGGGTGGAACTGACGATTTGGACAGCGGGAGCTTCAGCAGCTGACGGACACGTCAGGTGCATCTGGGCATCAAAAGTTGCGTGTGTGTGATGTGTGCGGTGCGTATCTGTCGGTGTTGGACTCTGACCGCCGGCTGGCGGACCACTTTGGGGGCAAGGTGTGTATGGGCATAGGATATGATTTTGAAAGTGGTGTGACATGATTGATAGATGCACCTTGGCTACCACGAGCTGCGAAACATGCTGTCCAAGTTCCGGGAGGAGCGGGAGAAGCGGAAGCCGGCGCCTGCGAGCGCTGGCACGGCTGGCGGTGGGGCGTCAGGCCGGGGGGAGCACCGGGGTTCACGTGACGATCGGGACCGGGAGCGTTACGAGAGGCAGCCGTCGTCTCGGTACGAGTGAGTGGTGCGGTGTTGTGCGTGTGGTGTGTGCGCTGACGGTGTGCAGCGATCGACGGCGAGATCGGGATCGGTCGAGATCACCGGGCCGTGGGAGGCGTTACTAGTCACGCTCGGAGGCGGGCTGCGTGCATTGGGATTCGCCACGCTGTGCAGCATGGAACGGGCGAGGCGGAGAGGGCGATTACATAATATGAAATATCCCAGAAGAGGAAAGGATGTCGGGGCAAAGATGATTAGGAAAATGTTTTCAATTTTGATGGTATTGATTTGTGCCTGTGACAGAATTTATGTGACCGAAATCGAACCTGCAGGCGAGTTGCATGTCCTCTCCCCGAAAGCTCGACGCTGAGCTGCGGCCGTTCTCTTTCGCTCGTCCGCGCTGGACGTAAATGCACAGACGACCTGCCCTTCAAAAAACTCTTCCCTTCCCTTCCACCCACCACCAGGATGGACAGCTCCCCCCGTGCCCCGCCCCCCCTCTTGTCCGACTTCCCCAACCTGCGCTTCAACCCGCTCGATGCCCTCTCCCCCCAGAGCCAGAGCTCCGGCTCCGCGTCCAGCATACACTCTCCCCACTTCACCCGCCCCGCCAACCTCGTCCCCGCAATCGCCCTCAACACACCCGTCTCCGCCGGCGAATCCACCTCGAGCACCCTCGTCAACTCCGATATGTCCTTCTCCCCCCTCAGTGCCGCCCCCCCCCAGTCCGGCCAGGAGCCCGGCTTCATTTTCCCGCCCCCCGACCTCCTCGATCCCCGTCTCGAGCACAGGGATGGCTCTCCTGATCCACACAGCGACCCCCACCTCATGGTCGTCGGCGACATGCTCAAGAAGTACGTACACGATGGATCCTATCGCTCATGTACCACCCGCTCAGATGTCCTTCCATACAGCATTGCTCAGACCGCTCAGTCCGCAAGCGCTGCCTGCTCCCTCGGCCAGGGCCTGGAGGCGAACGCCCGCATCGACGAACTAAGGAAGACAATCGCCCTCGTCTCAGAACTCGTTGCCGCGACGCAGATCGCCGACCCTCCCTCCCGCAAGTCGTCCCCCCGCCGCTTCTCTGCCGCATCTGCCCTCTCAATACCGCTCCCTGCTCCTCCTGTCCCTTCTCCATCTCGTCACCCCCCCATCTCCAGCGTGCAGGACACCCAATCCGTCTTGCACTTTTCCCCCAGCCTCGCCGAACTCAACGTGCTCGACTCACAAAACATATCAGATACCTCCGATATGTCCCGCAAGCGCTGTGCATCCTCCATGGGAGGTGATCGCGCCATCAAGGCCCCCAAGATGGAACCCCAGGAGGATACTCTCCACGTCGTCCCACAGCCCGTCACGGCCTCGTCTGCTTCCTTCCCCTCCGCCTCGGTCCTTTCCTTTATCTCAACCGGCTCCTCTGCCGACTCCCCCCCGTCTACTTCTGCCCCCGTGCCACACACCGCTTTCAGTGGATTGGGGTTCCCCATTTCAAACACGTCAGCTCCCACATCCTCTGCAGACTTTGTTTCCACTTCGCCTTTGTTGTCCACCATTGTTCATCCAGCTTCGTTTTCAACTCCAGTTCACACATCGTGGCCGGATGGAACTGCTGCCATTCCGCCAAGGTCTCATCAGCACGTACACTCGGGAAACTCGCTCAATACTGGCATCAACTTTCAACCTATACCCAACACAAACACAACGTTATCCTCTTTGTCATTCTCCTCAACCGGAACATTTGCTGCTGCATCTTCTCAATCACGTCCAATCACGGTAGGAGGCGCAGGTATCAGTCCCCCGATTGGCCGAGTTTCTCGATCAGGTTCGCTCACAAACAACAATGCCTTTGTTCCCGGTCTACCCGAAACCGGAGCGCTCGATTTTTTCCCGTCTTCCCTCACTTCCGTACTTCAAAAACAGGCTGCTCACAGCCCTACTTCGTCTCAAGAAGGGGAAAACGACGTTGACTCTGACGGTGGTGATATTTCCCAGTCACACAGCCCTGAGTCATCATCTGGACACAAGCCGAGAACTTCCTCCTTGTCCCAGGGGTCCCGACCCGTTCACAGTAGCCGTTCGAACGCGTTGCTATCACAGAAATCGGCGGAAAATCTGAGTGGCTCCAATCACGCAAATGAGGTGCCCCAGGAATATCGTACTGAAGTGGATCGCATTTTTTTCGAATTTTTGAATAGCATTTGCTCCAACCGTAAGCATGCAGCCTTGCAAGAGTCTTGCTGGGCTCACCGCATTTGCAGTAGAAGCAATGGATGGCAAAGGCGAACCAATACACCAAACCTTGATGGCAAAAAAGATGCAGCGGCTAGACGAGTCGCCTGATTTCCGCCCTTTCAAGTTCCGGATACAAGCGTTCACGAATGCTTTCTTGGAAGAGGTATGCTTACCTTGCCGCTCGAGCGAATGGGTTCCTCATGTACTGTTATGCTGCAGCTTGCTCGACAAGGCTATCCGGAGGACAAAATTCCCATGAAAAAGGTCACTTATCTCCCGGGTTGTCCCACCACCGAGCACTCACCCGGAATGCACCATAGATCCGAACCTACCTTTGGAACCAACCGTACATTTCTCGTTTCAATGAAGAAGGAAAGAAGACCAAATCAAAAGGGAACCATATCTGGAACATTGATGCAAAGAAACTTCCAGACGGAAGGTGGACGTTCCGACCCTTCCATCGTCGTGTTGCTGGATCGCCACCCAGCGTGGCATATGTGGGACTTCGATGGAGTTGGGCGCCTCGTATCTGGGACCCACAAGCATCGCGAACGAATCTACAAGTCTCCTACAATTCTCCGTCGTTACCATCATGGCTATCATGGGAAGATGACGTTTTACAGGGAACACCACCACCCGACGCTGAAAGCTGTGACATTACGGTAGTAGCCAGAGTAAGTTTCCATCCCGACAGACGCTGTCAATGCTTGACGCCACTCATAGTACATGCAAGACGGGGTCGAGGAGCAATTAGCTCAGAGTTTCCACCTGAATATTGCACCCGTCTCGACGTTTGATGGCTCCTTCCCCACTCCCAGACGAAGTTCCATAAACGGTGACGTTCATAAGGCCCGGCGTATATCTAGTGACATGAGCGCTCAGGTAACACCTCCCAGGTCCGTTTGAACTGTCGCATTTGCGCCGCTGCTCTCACGACGACATTGCCCCTAGGTTATTGAGATCGACGACGGCATCCTCCATAGCCCCTCCGGTCGCTAATCACGATGCTCAAGTCATTCAGGTACTGACAACGGCAGCACAGCGAGTCGCCCAGGAGGCTCAGTGTCAGGTCATTGCTTCGACGACGTCTCATGAACATGCTCCAGAACTTCAGGCACTTGCCAAACAACAGCATGTGCTCACGGTCACAGCACAAGCATTCGATCAAGAGGTATCCGGACAGCGATCAGATACACCTTTGCAAACAAATGTCTTGGCGGTGGCTGCCCAACAAGTTGTATTGCAGGCGGCGCGACAAGTAGCCGCCGACCGTTCCGCCGCTGTCGCTAGTCAGATTTCTGCCGGTTTACCGCACCCGCCACCCGCCGCCACTCAGGTAACGGTGAACGAAGTATCTGTGGCGACGCAGACGGCAGTGGCACAAGCTGTTGAGATTACAGGGCCACTGTCGAGCGAGGTGGACGTGTTGATTACGGCTAGTTCGCTTCTCCAGCAACATACGCGGCCTTCGGTGAGTTCACCCGTACCGGTGCTGGACCCCACACAACACATTGTGCCTGTGGATATTTCCCGGCCCCGCTCTACGAGTATGGTCTCTGCAGCACCGTTTTCTTCCAATCTGACCGGCTCGTCAAACCTTGTCGTTCCTTACCCTCCTGCCATTCCTTTATCGGACTTGAACTGAATTCCTTGACAACAACACGGCCATTCACGTTATTAGGTGTCATACTGGTTTGGGTTTTCTTTCTTTCCCCTTTGTTTGTTTGTCACAGCTTGGGTTTCCTTTTATCTCTTTTCCTTTTTGTCCTTGGTCTCGTCTATCTCATGAACCATAGAATTGGTGCATTTTTTTTTGTTCCAATCATCTTCTTTCGGCCAAATTGGTTGTAGAAAAAGAAAAGAAAACAGTGGGGTTGAATTAAGCATTATCTGTACTGATATGTGATACCAAAAAAGACAATTGCAACTTTCAAGCCGCCTGCGCCTCGAGTCCGCACGCGGAACAACGAACGACGTCCGGCGAGTTGGTAAACGTACAGACCGGGCAAGGTTTGGTCGCCAACTCGTGCCCTTCGCCTTCGGAACTTGTACTCGTGTCGGCAGACAGGCTTGCGTAAGACGCTGATGCTGCCAACAAGGTCCCGCCAAAACCTTTCTCCTCCTTTCGTCTCTTGCTCGCACGCCCGTCTGGACTATTCGAGAGGTTATCTTCATTTTCAGCCTCCTCCCAAAGGTCAAGGGTATCGTTCATCAAAATGCCGAGGGATTCGGCTGTGACCGTGTTGTCCTGGAGTTCCTGATCCTTGTAGAACAGCCTTTGACAGATGGTCGGAACCTTGAACGCGTCATGTAGCTACAGGTAAAGAAGAGGGGGGCAAGGTTTAATAAATTCGAAATCAATCAGTTCCATTGCGGAAAAAAAAAATGAAAATGATGAAAAATGTGGGGGAAGAAACGAACGAACCTGGATCTTGATATCCTTGATAGTCGTCGACTTGGATATCTTCAACCGCGTGTTCTCTCGTCTGTCCCTACCTTGACGAATGCGTTTAGACTGCCTCGTTCCGCCTGTCGTCCGCGGTCCAGACTCTTGTTTCGTGTGCTGGCTGCCGCGTTGTAGGAGACCCTCGTCATGTTCACCGCCCAAAACAGGTTTCGAACCCAAAAATCGCACGGTGATGTCGGTAAGGTCATAATCTCGGCGCCTGAGAGCAAAAAAGATAAAATGGAATGTGCTGTCAGAAACAGAAAAGAAACCGAGAGAATGAGGTCGAGAGAATAACGGGACAGGCGAACGGAGCAAACGTTCCGATTCGTTGCTTGGGGGGGCTAGTGTGGGAAGTTTTATGAATGCGCCAACGTACCGTTTCAGACGACATTCGTGGCAGACAGGCGTGTCATGCACGAATCTCGCATCCAATCCACCCGCAGAATCTTGGAACCTTTTCTCGACAGCCACTGGGGGTCCGCAAGCGTACCTATCATGATTGTCAGAGTGCCTATGTTCCGAGCCGCAAGGCGGGAATAAAAATATCGTGGTTTGAAAGGCAAAACTTACAGTTCCTGCAAGATAAGCCATTCACTCATTTGGATGAGCGCAACATCACTGTCCCAGTCATTTGGCGCATTGGGGTCGAACACCAACAAGTCGTGTTGGCAAAAGAGCGGTGATGTGTCGACTTTGTCGGGTCGAGGGATTTCAGCTGGCCGACTCAGCCACTTCCGCCATATTCGTACAAAGTCAGCCGGAAGGACAGCGCACGCCACATTTTCAAGCAATAGGGTATTTCCTATTAACGCGTTATCGTGCATGTGTCGTAATCGTGCCTATCCGGCGTTCATGAAATGGAAAGGGCGGTTCTTGATGTCGGTTGCACTCACCTTCTCGTCTTCTGCCTTCTTCCGTAGTTCGCGTTTATCCTCCTTTGAACTGTGGATGTATGCCTCGCAAACTGCGCAGGGCTCTTGACTGGTTGATAGCGGTCCCCAATCAGGAAACAGATTCTGCAGGATCTCACATGCCTGATCGGGCGAGACGAACGATTGTTAAGCATTCATGCCCCACACCGGTTTCCATATTCGAGCAAACCTGCTGCTCACCTGAATGGATATACTTCGACGGGCAGTTGAAACGAGGGATAACTGATCATGCTCGCAGCGCACGTGTCCACGAAACTCGGCAGAATCTGGAGAGGGATCACCATGCAGTGGAACATGCATCCTAGGCTTCTGAGCTCTCCAGGCTACGCATCCAGACCGGCGGGCAAATGTCCCCGTGAGCGGCACGGATCAATGGGGACGAAATGGTAGGAGTACCTTTAAGCCAGGCTTTGGAAATCCAGTATCCCGTCTCCCCTTGCTGCATATCGCATATTTCATCAAATAGAGCGACCAAACGGGGGTGCTCAATCTGGTAAAGGCGCTCTGAGAAATGAGGATGAGTGAGGGATGGTGCATGGCTACCCAACTCACCTATGAAAGACTCTTTGACACAAACTTCACAGACATCCTGTGGGTTACGTACAGGGCCAATATCTTCACGAGAAACAAGTATTTCGTATGCATTCTGAATTGAAGTTAGTGACTGTAAAAACAACGATGATTTACACTTGCTCTCGAAATGCGCTTCATGTTAATGGCCTTGTGAGGACTGAGCGCACCATGACGGCATAGAATGTCGGACGTTGGTAATACTTCGACCTCGGCGTCTGGTGAGAGGGATTGAGAACAAGACTTGCGTTCTTCAGGCTGCGCAAATGGTTTCGCCAGCCAAGCTTCGAGCGCTTGTCTGCTAACCACGACGTCATCCTGAAAAGGTGACGAAATAGGAAATGCTCCATTAGATGACGTACTTCTCCAACCCCAGATTCCTTGCATATGAAGATCCACGTACCTCTTGGACAGATGTAACATGCCAATGCCTGTATACACTCTGCATCCATTCTCTCAGTTCGGCGAAGCGTTCCTTGATTTCTTTTTCTCTGGTTTGAGATTGCTTCATCTCCATGCTTGGGTGGGAAATTAAAATCTGGGGGACTGACCTTCTAGCATAGAGTTCGCAGGCTTCGTCGTGCCTTGCATTGAGAGCCTCGACCACGTCTCGTGCACGTTGAGGAGGTATGAGGACATCCGCGTCCGAAATAGATGGGGACGTCGCACCAGGCTCAGACGCACCATTAATAAAAGTGGGAGAAGAATGGGGTTCGAGGGTGGCACCGGCAATATTTGGGGTAGGCGCGTGGATGCCGGTCAGCGACCCATCCTCCTTCCGGGCGTAGATAAGCATATAGGCATCCCTCGACGAGAAGACATCGCTATTTTGACAAAATCAAATAGCTGAGCGTAACTATGTCACCGATTTTCACACATGACGCACCCTTCTGGGACTTTACCAGGCAAGGAAACCTTGGCTGTCGTGCGGGGCGGAAATCTGAAAGATGTGTCAGATGAAATGGAAGAAAAATATAATGATGGGGGACTGATCACGTACTCGGCGATCTCATCGTCACTGTCGTCGATCCTACATTTCTTCGCGGAACGTGCGCGGTGTTGACTCCCGCTCCTGACAATGCAACGGAAATTTGAGACAATGTCAGCGAAGTTTAGGAAAAATTACGCACTTCTTGCTAGTCCCACTATCATTCACGACGTCCACTATTTCTTTGCCTGTGTGCTTTTTCTCTCCCAGAGAGTCGATCTTCGTTACGACTTCGTCGTCGAATTGAAACCACGTTTTCAAGCTATATATGCGTAGGTCAGAGAGTTTTTAAAAAAAAACCAGTCGAACTTACGCGGTGTCGAGAACTTGGGCTTCGTAGTGTCCATGGTAGGCACTTGGTCCCTTGTGTAGAAGCACACCCCTCAATTCATAGATATTCGATATACCCCTGTCGGCTTTGACAAACTTGGACATATTCAGCACCGTAGGAAATAGCAAGTTATGCTTGGATTTCTTCCTTTCCATCGAGTCGAAATCATAAACGAAGCGTAGAAGAGAGAAATGGAGGACTGGGGGTAGAGAGCGTAGTTCGGTATAGCGAGTAGCTTCCTGAAGTGAAGCGCAGTTTGAGCAGGAATATCTGACAGCGTCAGATCGTTAAAGGTCGGTAGAATTATATTGTATAAGTGATCCCACCTGTTATCACCTGTGAGTTTCTCGTTTTGCAAAAGAACTGCTATACGGTCTTCTAGTCTTGCGTTATTCTAACAAGACAAAGTTGCAATACTCGCTGGGGAAAAGAAATGCAGTTACCTCTATATTGATCTCGAGTTCCAGAAAACTAGATGTACGCTCGGATTTGTAATGGCAATTATGACAGAGTGTCCCATACACTGATTCTCCTTGAAACTGTCACGGCTATTGGTAAATAGTAGTAGCCAAGATGATATGACCTACTTGATTAGATATGAGGGTCTGAAGGGATGGGTTAAGCTGCTTCTGAAATTCATTGTCAAGAAGCGACATGAAGAGTTTCGAAAATCTGGTGAAGGACACTTCAGTGAGGGCGGTCTTGCTCATGGAGAGGAACGAACTCTTGTGCGTCTTGCTGTTCAGACGTAGACAATTTGAGGCTCTCTGCAAATTTAACCGGATTGTACACATTCTCTGAGCTCTCCTGAAGAGCGGCAAACGTCACTTGAAGTTGGAATACGGGAGAGTCCTAAGGTTCTGTTGGTCGAATTCTGATTTGAGATTGTACAAGAGGTGACAAACTTCGAAATCGTTATCAACGTTCTGAGATGGCTGACATTGGTAGACACCACGCCGAAACGCAAGATCCCGGAACCACACCTACGTACGTCCGTAAGCAGGGACTCGCAGGATGGAACAGAGAATGTTTACTTGAAGGAAAGCATTGGCGTAGCAAGTTGCACCAAGATTCTACAGTGGAGATGTAGATGATCTGTATAAATAGCACCAGAGATGATGACTCGCCTTCAAACCCACGGGTAGTTCGGGGTCACGAGAACTGAGAATCGGGTTGGAATCTAAATTCGAAGCCTTGATGAACAGCTGACTGGCCGTTACTGGAGAAAACACGCGTCATGGATTACGAAGAACTCTTTAAACGCGTTCGGAGGACCTACTTTCATCTTCCCACTGGTGCTGGCCGAGATAGTTGCAACAGTTGGGGTTGTTCTTGCAAACTTTCTTGTTACAGGGGGGCGATTCGTCGGAGACGACAATGACGTCGTTCTCAAGTTCACCGTTGGCAACCGCAGCCTGGGCCTCGAGATCGGCAGGTGAAGGGGAGGACTTGTCGGGCTTGGGCGCGTGTCTGTTGCTACAAAAGGGGTTCTTGTTACGTTTCGACAAACCACAGGTCATGAGACGGTGTTCGAGGGTGATTTGGGATGCGTCTGAGACTTCAGTGTCGACCCAGCCCCAAGCGGACGATTCGGGAGCGGTCAGCTTGGCACGTTTAAGCTGTTCGCCCGCAGCAAGACCCTTGGGCGCAGGCGAAGCCCTGCGTTTGCGTTTTGGGGCCATTTGGAGTTGCAAGGATGGAGGAGGCAAGAAGAGAAGAGACCGACCCTGAGTCGCGAGTGCTCGTGACCACACTTCACTAGGTAATGTCCACTTCCCACCCAGACTTAATGGTCGGCTACCCACCAGGTCCTAATAAATGAGTACATCTTCAACAGAGCTCATAAATGCAGTGCTTGTTTGCGGGAGAGATCTCGTGAACTGACCGCGCTCGTGGCTCATGATTGCGTCGTCCCGCTCGCCACAACTACACCGGCTACACCCACTTTTGTGCAACTAACTTTATGGAGGCCTCCCTTCCTTCGATATACGCACATGTCTAGCGCAAGTATTGGAACGATGGGCTCTTGCGACATTGGACGGCGTCCAGCATACACAAATTTATGCTCGTGCTGCCGGTCTTGGTAAACGTGTACATGTTTCGCGACTCGGTCATGTGTACCCTCATCTCTTTTCTGCTCTCCGGCCTTGGGTAGACGAGAAATCCAAGACACGTCTTGCGCCACCTCCTCTGATCAGCCTTCATTCCCTCGCATCCTCATCCTCGCATCATACGCCCTTCATGTGTCACTGTACACTTTTGCGCGCTTCATATGTTGTCCTACCATGCTGGGCAGCTGCACATCTGCTGATTGACCACCCGAAATGAGATATGGCGTGGGTAGGGCGTGGGTTATGTCGAGTGTCATTTGGGCTACGAGTGCTTTGGACAAGGAACTTGTGAAGTTGCTCGAGATAATTTTACTACCTCCTACTGGAACAATGAGCTGTATCCGAATTTGACGGCAACAAGTTCTAGTAAGAGCTGTTCGGAATTTAGTGTGTATAGCTACGTGTTCTAGGCCGTCCCAGAAAGCAAACGACGAGATAATTTTCTACTGACCCTACCGGGCCGGCGTTTGAATTGTCGGAAATGCACCCTGCATGCGAACCTGGCAGGGAATCGCAGTAAATATCCTAGTCAGTCACCCTCGGATCCGACCCACTCGTCTAGCGGCTTGCTGCAATATCAGCCAATCGGCGTCTCAACCACTCCTTTCTGTCGCTCTCCGGAAGTTTGCGGAAAAGGAGCGCCTTGGTTCTTGTTCTGAGGGAGGGCAAGGAAGTCGGCGATGTCAAGCTTTTGCATAGATGTCAGATCTTCGTGTTCATCCAAGATGTCAAAGGCAATGGCGAGATCATCAAGCGGGGTGATATTACGCGAAAGTTCATTGATGGATGCCACCATGTCCCACATGGCAGCGGAACCTGCTTGCTGTGCCTGTGCAGTTGCAGACGATTCAGCAACCGATTCAGCAAATTTCCACTTCGCATGACTGGTACTGGTGACTGCAGATATTCCCTCCGTGGTGGCAAATAACTGACGAATATCGAGCGAGTTGGAATGGCTGGTACCAATGGGTCCTGGCTGTTGACAAACCTACTTCCCCTTGCTTGTACCTTCGGAGACAAGCTGTTCGACGGCGTCGAAATGCGAAAAGCCCTTGTCTCTGAAAGATTTCGCGTATTAGTGAGACTGTATTGCGAGTCAGTGATACTGTCTTAAGCTATAATCAGTATCGTACCTTGACATACCGGTTCCAAGCGTCCGATTGTTCTGGAGTAACGCCCGCACCATCCTTATCTGAGTAGGTAAACCCAGAAGTGTTCTTCAAGTCAACCACCGCCGGAATGTAGGAAGTCTTTGGTGTGTGGATCACGTGAGTCGTTTCACGTGACAGCACATACATTTCGCACGCGAAGCTCGAACGGACTCAAACATTCAAGTTGTTCATGGATATAATACGAAATCTGTTCAAACGACAACACCCAAATGCACTTCGATTACGACGACGGAAGAATGTTGCTATAAACGTTTACTACAGCCTCTCAAAGATCACGTCCGTGGCCATCTCTTCCTTTACCCGTCACGCTAATTAAACCACTGCCTGTGCAGAGCCGCCTTGCTCGTGGCCGGTTACTTGTGGATGATCATCATACCCATTCCATCGCTTTCACAAGCTGTTTACATCGACGAAAATGCGTTGCAACCAGGTCAGGTGCGTCCCTTGGCGTCTATCGCAGCCTCGTCCGTCCTCAATCCGAATATAGATTAATACCAACTGGAATTGGCAAGACGTACACCAGGCAGACTTGTATCTTCATCATCTGGAAGGTCTCCGCGACAGAAATGCTACTAGTGAGCAGTGAGACCGTCACCATGCTTTTGACCACCAAGGTGTACTGACGAGCACGACAGGAGAGCTAGCTTCATTCATGACGAATTTGCAAAACTTGGCGTCGCTGCTGCGACTCAAAAGTACACATACATGACCCCCTCCGGCGTACGTGCCTACTTGCCTGTTCCGATACATATGTTCAGAGATCTTTTAGAACGTCTCTGGTGTTAATGCCTATGCTCTCCTCAGCTCACCCCGAGCCTCAGGTTCCGAAGCAATAGTCATTAGTGCCTCGTGGCTCAGCGAGGTTGGCGATGCACCATACAACATGCGAGGTATCGCAACAGTAATGGCCCTTGCTGGTTTCCTGAAAAGTGCGCACATTCCGGTCTTTTCTCTCGGGTGCTTGGTTGACCTACCTTAGGATATTCGCTATGGGCGAAGGATCTCATCTTTGTAATAGGCGATAATTATCTTGATGGTACACACGCCTGGTTGAATGCATACCATGGCACAACACCACAAAGTCAGATTCACTTTTCTCGGCATAATCGCACTAACTCGGCTGTCAAGATCTCGACACTGATCTCCTTGAGCTGACATCCGGCGTCATTTGGAATGCCCTCAACATTGATTACAGTGGCCACTCATTCTCTCACCTTGGCGTGTTCTTCGGTCGGTCCTCATTATTATCCATCTTTGAAAACTAACTCTTTCCTTCCCAGAGGGTCTAAATGGCCGGCTACCCAACCAGGACCTGATAAATTCGCTGCGTATCATATCCCATCATACAGGCGGCGTCCCATTCGTCCTTTACGATCATCTCGAACTACACGATACACCTCAGCGCAGTCTACTGTCAAATGCACCAGAATTCATAAAGCGCAGCCCACAACTTAGGGAACTCGAATACCGAGCAAGGAATATAAAAAGGCATGTTGGTTACCAAGCAAGAGGGAGACCTAGTGGGCCGCATGGCCTGTTTCATCAGTGAGTTACCAACACCAACCATATGTAAGTTCGGTCGATCGAACTTTCAACAGATTCCGCATCGATGCAATTACTCTATACGCCGTCCCAGCTGATGGTCCTCATGGATTCTTTGCACTCGGCAGGTGGGTCCTTCCTGATATGTGCCATCCGTATGATCATGTCTTGTCAGAATAATCGAGTCGACTCTCCGTACCACGAATAACCTCCTCGAGCGCCTACATGCTTCCTTCTTTTTCTACATACTCGCATCCCCGGGAACCTTTATGAAGATCGGAATGTTCCTCCCTAGTGCTGTGTTGGTTGGGGTCGCGATGATATTCTGGGGACTCGGACAGTGGGTTGAGGCAGGTTGGGTGCAAGAGTCTCTCATGCAGCAGCAAGAGAAAGAACGTGACGAAAAGGTCGCGGTCGGTGCTGATACGATCGCCCAACCGACATGGCGATCAAGGCGAAGGCCTGTGTTACCTGCGATTATTGCCGTGCTCGCAACGCATTCCTTTGGTCTACTGGCATTTGTCATGATCAACACCTCGTTATTCCTCCGTAACCAAACCGTACGTTTTCTTTTTCACATATTTGTATAGTCACTCATGGCGCTTCAGGTCTCATCGTGGATTCTGCTTCTCGCATTTAGCCTCGCTCCCCAGGCTCTCTTTGCATTTATACCGTCGCATCCGACAGGAACAGCACCGTTTTCGATAATTTTGCAATCCTTCAACCTCTGTTTGGCATCGACGGTCATTTCCATAACCTCCCTCCTTAATTTCTCTTTAGCTGCAACGCTTGCCGTCACTCTCGGTATTCCGCTTATCTGCAGTGGTGTTGCTTCCAGAC
The DNA here is from genome assembly GCA_038090275.1 of Austroboletus novae-zelandiae. Taxonomy (NCBI): domain Eukaryota; kingdom Fungi; phylum Basidiomycota; class Agaricomycetes; order Boletales; family Boletaceae; genus Austroboletus; species Austroboletus novae-zelandiae. The sequence goes on along the minus strand of JBBPML010000053.1, from coordinate 36,009 downwards.
TCTTCCTGTCGAAACCTGCCCGACTGGTAGCCCATGTGGCATACTCGCTGCTTGCCTGGGGATGGATTCTTCTACCGACAGAAGTGGCGAGAGCGATATGGAACTGGCAAGTGTTGGGCGTGTGGTTTGCGCCGTTTGTTTGTATTGTATATTCCCCACTCGTGATGCAGGCAGCGCTCGTACTCTCTGAACCATGAGTAGACCATGTTGCTCTTGCTAGAATGTGTAGATTCGTGCTGAGCAAGCACTCAATCATAATGAATAGACATTGCCCCCCCCAAAAAAAAAATACCATGCGCACTAGACTAGGGTAGAAAGTATATAGGCCCATTAGACTCAACCAATGTCCATGGCATTGGGATCATCCGACCCAAATAGGTCGTTTTCCGCCTGAGCAGCGTTTTCTGCGGTCCCTACCTCGTCATGCGGATTGACTTCCGCATCCGTATCTGGGTCCTCAACGACAATGCCCTCTTTCTTTCGCCGTTGTCTCTCCTTCATCTCGTCTCTTTGAGCGCGTTTCAGCTCTAGATCAGCCGAGAGTTTCTTGAGGGCATCCTCAAACCGTTTCTAGAAACAGGCGTTCAATGTCAGTTACAGGGGAAAAATGAGTGGGAACACGTTACTTTGATGAGCGGATTTGCAGAGATGGAAATTTCATGCTCCTTCTTCCCCACAGCAGCCTCCAAGTCTCTAATCTCCTCATTTAATAGTTTCCTCTCTTGAGCGTCTTCGTCATCCTCGTCGTCATCGCTCTCTTCGTCTTCATCCTCGTCATCCTCGTCATCTTCCCCTTCCCCTCCTTCCTCGTCGTCACCCAGTGCAAGGTCCAATTCAGCGGCGAGTTCTTCATCAATATCACCCTCCGGCTCGGCATCTTCTCCCTCTCCTTCTTCTGCGTCTTCATCCGCCATGTCAAGCCCAGAGATTGCCATATCACCTGCTTCTGAACCTGGGTGAGGAGTGGGTGCTTCCAAGGGTTCTTCACGCTCAATGAACTCGGAGTCCGAAAGGTCAGGGTTTACATTCTCGAGGACCTCTGGCGACGCAAGACGGTAAGCCAATATAATGGGACGCTCGCCCCTACGTCTTTGACTCACCATACTTGACATCCGTCGCGATATTATCTGCTGCCAGCAGCCGTTCCACTTCTTCTTCTACGCTTTCTATCGTCTACGATAAATGTGATGAGGGAAGAAAGAAAGGGAAGAGCCACGGCGCACGAACCCTTTTGTTCACTCGTTTTCGGAATCGTCGCTTGCGTACATGATGCAAAGGAGGGGTAAAGCCGTGTGGCCAGATGAACTCGTCGACGCTGACGTTCCTGTTCGCGGTGACTGCCTCTTCGTTCTGTATGCGGTTACCCACTACCATCATCTGTGCGTACGTTCCATAGAACCACGAAAGCTAGAACACATGACAAGAAAAAAATATACCTGACATATATCTGCCACCTTGAACATCTGTTTATTGTCCAGCGTCTTTTGCGCCTCGATGACACAGGGTAGATCGACCAGCTTGAACGAGTAGAGCGAATTTCCGATGTGGAGGATACCTCGTCGCGAGTCTACCAAGTCGTTTGGCATCGGCAACGCTTCAGCACCTCTTGGGTACGCACCTTTGAACTTGAACCACACGTCGTTCCCGATCTCCCTTGACTGAATCATCTTTCGCAGTCGTTCGCAGTCCTCCCCAGGCGGCATCCGGATGATGAACTGCTCTTCGAACGTCAAGTCCTCGTCGTCCGAGTCCAGTTCGCGGTCGTAGGGACCCAGGAAGGACATGCCCGGGGCCTGCGCCGCCGCGCGTTCGCTCAGCTTGAGCTTGAGCTTTGGCTGGGGTTTTGAGTTCTTTCCAGGGTTGGAACGCGTCGCCCGCTCGGGCTCGGGGGAGCCACGGAAACGGAGGGTAGTGGCCATGGCGTGTTCAGCGGCAGCTCGGAGTGGACGCGAGCGTTGGGGCTGGCTCGATGAGGCTGGGTGGTTCACGCCGTTGATTGCGGATGAGGGACCGGCTTGGGGCTCCTCGAGGTCGTCTACGACGATGAGGTCGTCATCTATCATTACGAGCTAGTCGGTGCTTATGACGGCTAGATGTAGAGTAAAAAGGTTATGTAATATGCAATCACTCTACTTCCTCTTCCTCTTCGCCTTCCAATGTCCCAGGTGCCTCCTCCAACTCACCACCTTCGTCGTTGCTTTCCAGTTTGTTGACAATACTACCCGCCAAGAGGGCATACTGCCAAAGACAAGCCGTTGTTACCGTCACTACCCCTAGCACAAAAATCAAAGTCTTCCTCCTATATTTCACATCTGCAGGGTCAACTGGGGTCGGGGTAACACTGACGCTAAGCGGGCGAGGAATGAGGGCCATCAACGAATTTCTTGGCGCCTTGGAATGTTCATAAGATGCCGTTCGTGCTACTTCAGCCTGTACGCGCCGCGCATGATCAACCAGTCCCGCGTAAGACTCGAGCAGGTGTATCTGAAGAACAGAGTCAGGGAACGGAGGGTCGACTGATAAAAGCATGTGTGCAGCTAGGTACACGTCGAGACTCGTCGGACTATGGGCGAACATCATTACCAAGACACGCACAGATGGTCGAGACTTTCTTACCGGTCCCCGAAATAGAACTGTTTACCACCCAAGTGACTTTCGTGGACCCCAAGCGCTGTCTTTGCTTTGTCCAGAATCTGTGCACATGATCAGTGAATATTTTTTCATCCTACCGATCCCGCGTACCTTTGCCCTCTCAAAGGCACGCGAAAACGTGAGCCTGTAGCTTCGCTTCTTTTTCTTGTCCTTTTCAAACAGACCTTTTTTCTCTTCTTCTTCGGCAGGCAAACTCCAGAGCCCGGCTGCCTGCAGACGAGGTTTGTATGTCTGCCTCATTCGACTGGCCACGTAGTATTTCTGTGGGATAGACATCTCGCTCGCAAGCGCAGGGTTTGTCATTCCCCAGAAATTAGCATCGATGCCAAAGAACATGTGTGACTACACATTCGACCGACGTGTGACCACATGATGGCGGAACGGTAGAGTTCGAGCAACTTACGACGAGGTCGGCGATGCATGATTCGACGTGCGAGAATAGCGCAGTCTTTTTGGCTCTTTGTATACTCGTCAGAGACGCGTCGAGGTCTATGGCTCCTGAACCGGACGACTTGGCAAGGGAAGCTACAAAGGCGATTATGGAGGGGAACGTGGAAACTGTGACGTGTCCGTGAGTCAAAAAAGGCAGATGGCCTTTGTTTTTGAGTTAATAAACGTGCGTGGACCAGATTAAAACATACCGACCGCTTGGGGATTCGTCCGGATTGGTGCAGGGTGCGACCTTGAATCTGCCTGGCATAGTAAGCTGGAGATACATGACAGCGGCAAGACATGTCGGGTCAAGCGACTGAAGGCCCCATTTCGAGGGCCATACGTGCAGAGTGTAGGTTGCCTCTGACATGAGCGGCTCAATACGGAAACCTTTTTTTGGAAGAGGACGACCTACTGTATCCCCGGAACCTAACACTGACAAACACACCATCCTCCGCAAGTAATGGTAGACAACACCCAACTACAAGGTTTACAACTGATTACCAACCCATCATCCAGTTCGGCACATGTCTTCTCGGGTCGATAGGTGAAAAATGCCACAGTCATGATTCCTTGTACACTTCTGTGATCGGGTGTGCTTTTTGCAAGAATAGTGTCTTGCAAGACCGGAAGCAAGTCAGGACCATCACACTTTGGTCATACGTAGGAATCTGTACCGAGGTGACAGCTAAGCCATCGTATGGCTAGGAGACGAGCGCGGGTTGTTTTGTCGTATACGCCATGTCTCCTGGGTGTCATGTTTGTTCGCACCGTGAGCTTGCCACGACGACTCAGTCTGATCAACGCGACGCGTCTTTTCGTACCCCGAAACTTGTCTTCCATCGAGATGCCTCCAAAGCGAAAGGCCACCGCAAGGAACGACGACTCGCAGTCGGACCGCGAGGCCACTTCTCAAAAGCGAGCCAAGGTCTCCACCGACGACGGACCCAAAGCGTCCAATGGACAACCAACCAACAAAGTCTTACCCGCCAACATCTCCTTCCCACCACGCGTCGCAGGCACGCTCCGCTTCGCCGCCTGGAACGTCTGTGGGCTGGCAGCAGCGCAAAAAAAGGTGCGCATCGCTTGACACGATCCAGTGTCAACCTTTGACGCGTTTCAGGGGTTCAAATACTATGTGGAGGCGGAAGATCCAGACGTCCTCGTGTTGACCGAGACAAAGGCAGGTCGTCCCTCTTTTTCCTCTTCGTGTTGTTGACGCGCCGTAGGTCAACAACGAACCGGTCGACCCTGCCATCACTGCTCGCTTCCTGCATCGTACGTGGGCTATCTCCGACAAAAAGACCTATGGTGCGTCCATGCCCGTCGTAGCGCTTGTGCTGGTAGTCTCACCCTTGTAGGGGGCACCGCGGTTCTCTCTAAAATCAAGCCCATCTCGGTGACCAAGCATCTCCCGGGACACCCGGACCCTGCAAAGGTCAAAGGACGTATTGTAACGGTCGAGTTTGAGGGTTGCTATGTCGCCTGCACCTATGTAACAAACGCTGGTCAGGGTCTAAAGGTGCTCAACTTGCCCCTCTCTTCGCATTTTCTGACAGGTGTTTGTTGATACAGACGCTCGAAGACAAGAATATATGGAATGAACATTTCACGACCCATATGCGCGATCTAGACAAGAAAAAGCCCGTGATTTGGATGGGCGACATGAATGTCGCACCAACCGCCAAAGGTTCGTGCTTCTGTCACCTACGAGTTTTTACTCTTTCGAGTATTCTTGAAGATCTCGCACATCCAAAAACAAACTGGAACAAAACTCCAGGCTATACAAAGGATGAAACGGAGGCGTTTAAGAATATTCTCGGTTCTTCTGAAGGCGCCCCGAAATTCGTTGATGTCTGGAGAGATCGCAATCCTGACCTCCAGCACTATACTTATTTCTCGTACCGCTTCAATTGCCGCATGAAAGGTATTGGCTGGAGATTGGATATGTGTAAGTACCTTCCATCCGATGGATGTTAGCTGGCTAATGCTAACGTTGCCCGTCCAATCAGTTGTAGTGAGTGAACGCATAGCAGAGAAGGTGAAGATGTGTGAGATTCGCAGTGGCATATACGGAGCATCCGACCATGTACCAGTGGCCATGGAAATCGATAGCGAACAAGTAACTGGGGAACAAGATTGACGTTGACACAATATCATGCAAAGTCCTCAATACTCTCCAAATCGTACGTGTCCGGTCTCTTGTGCATGTGCTCTCGCATCTTTCTCACCTTTGAGGCCTTTTCCACACTGCTGTAGTGACATCAATAGTAATACCCCATGATTCTCGACTTAGCTCACCTCGCATTTTAGATCAAATGTTGTAGTGTTTGTGAATGCCTTTCTCTCCCGCAAAATTGTTGCTAGCTTCTTGACGGCCTCAAGAATAGGATCGGACGTGTTCGCCGAAGTCTTCATGCTTGCGTCAATGACGCTGAGTGTAGTATCGGCTGGACATACTCACGATGGGGAAAATGCTTTGATGCCATTCGTCCGGAGCGTCCTCCATGGGAGCCAGAGTGGCAGCATCATAATGGATACCAGAATACACAACGATACATCTTCTCAAATCTCTTCAGTCGACACTCGACATTATAATTGCAGGAAACATGCCGACCTGTCTCCGGAACCTTTTCCAGAAGGCGAGAATTGGTCAATGCGACCGGTCTCGACATCTACGGAAGCAATCTCGGTGTTGAAGTGCTTTGCAAGTATGCCGAGTTCGATGGCACCTCCCCACGTCGAGGGCTTCATAATTGTCGCGATGTACTTTTCACGTGGAGCCCTGTATCGATCTTATCAGTGAGAATCACGTTCCAATCGAGGGCTCAGCATACCCTAGAATAGCTTCGTTGTAGGTTTCTGTGTCTTCCCGAATGCCATCGGCAACGACTGTCGCATAGCACCTCAAGTCCAGCCTTATCAAGGAATCCCGTGACTTAACCACTTACTCTGCCGCATCTTTTGGGCTTTAGATATGTCCTGCTCAAAGACGAGGGCTATCGACGAGAACAGACAAGAATTATCATCCGGAACGACCTGATTGGAACGTTGGAAGTTGAACTCGACTCAGAACAAGGTGATAAGCGTACTCTGTGCACAAGCACGCCCGATTCTGTGGGGACACTGGCTGGGCCGGCGCTCTGGCGTGGGGCGGTTTGACGCGCGGGCGCTTGGGGTCGGGATGCTGGTGTCGGAGACGGGCTGATCGTGGTCGCCTTGTGCACCTGATTGACGATGATCTGTTCTCCTGCTCGGAGACCCAGACCGGAGAGAGGCAGCTCCGGCACGAGGGTCAGCGTTCGCGGTGGATACCCCGATTTGACTGGTCCCAAAGCCCCACATCGAACGTAGACCAATACAATAAAAGCAAAGCAGCTCACATTCCTGTTGAGAAGGTGGGATTTCGGATAGCGTGAATACCTGCTGTTGCAAGTCTTGTACGGTGAGCGCGTCAAGATCGATGTCGAGGGTTGCGGTGCCCTTTGGATGGCGTACGCGGAGCGGGGCCATGGTGAAGAAACACAGGTAGTCGCATTGCGTCAACTATGCTGCCATATATAGACGACTCCACTACACCGCAGCGGTTGCCAGCGGACAAGACCCGCTCTTCTAAAGGAACCTTGATCCTGACAATACGATCGACATGTGCGTGGTAGGATGAAGGATTTGAGTGTTATGACGCCCTGAAACATTCGAGTACAACGATTGTAAACGCGACTTGGGTGTAAAGGCGAGCACGAAGAGAGCAAAACAGGCCCGCTCGAGGTCATCGTCGCAGTTGTCAACAGATCAGTATTTGTTCAAATCCGTCCTACAATCTCCGACTTCAAATGCTTCTTTGTCAATTATTAGTAGCGTACGAATACGAAACACAAATGTATGACTGCGTATTACAACGTCCTCTTACTCAGTGGCGCCACTGGATTCCATGGCAACTGGTTTGTGAGTCCGCGAAGAAGTGAGACGGAGCGGGAGACAAATGACGTGTGTAGCGAAAAGAAAAGAGAAAACCGTAACATTGAAATTTTGAAATTTTGAGTCGGCAAAGAGTGGCCAATTAAATCAACGTAACTTAGTTACCCATTCTGCCTGCTCAGAGGTCCCTCCCGAGTGTTCTCTTGCCCGCCCTTACCCAGGGCGGATTTTTTTTTATTTTGCGACGCACTATGAGGTCCTTAGGTGTGGCCGTCTCAAAGTCGATTCACCGCGCGGGCGTAACGCGTGACGTGACAAATTTGCCTTATCCGGTAATTTCACAGCACCGCCACGCGTAAATTCCTCGAGCTACGTATGGGTTATTACACAATGTCATACCCTGTGCATGACTGTCTCAGAGCTTTCCATACGATGATGATGAAAATCCGTGAGTCGTCCGTCACGTTATTGTTCCGTTGGTCCGTTGGATGCCAGAACTTGTCTATTTAACTTCGAGTAAGCACATACTTATCTCATGTATCTGCGTAAGATAATATAGATGACTACGCCGCAACGGGTTCGACAGCAGAAGGTTCCTGGATAGCTGCCTGCTCTTCTTGAGGGATCTCTGAAGGAACCTCGATTCCAGACAACATGTCCATAGCATCCTGTGCCGCTTTCTCCCTCTCTGCATCTTTCACAAGCTCGTTCAACTCATCCTCGAGGTCTGCATCGTCCAGCACGCCAGTCTCGGCCGCAGCCATATCACTACCAATCTTGATTGCTTCATCGACTTCACGTGCATTGGCATTGGCAGCTGCTAAGGCATCCATAGTCTCGTCAATCTTCTCGCGACGCAAGGAAGGATGACTCAAAATGGCCTGTAGCGTAGCCGTAGACTTTTCGTACGTTTGCATAAGCTACATGGTCGCCAATGAGTCATGTTTTGCGAGACCGAACGCGTCAGTCTTACCTCGATGTCGCCCGCTGCCGTCTCGACGCTCATCAAAGTCGCTTCTAGGTTCTGTAGAGCACCCAATCGCTTGGTCAATATTTCTTCCAGACTCTTCTTGAAACGAAGATGTGCAAGTGCAATCGACTTTTGCTGTTGTTTCAGAGCCGTCGAAATACGTTTGGTAGCACTATTCGTGTGTTTAGCGAATTGGCTTTCGACGGTATCGAGTCGCTCACTCATCCATCTTGCCATGTAGGCGGTCGACCTGATCCTGGAGGTTTGCAACTGCAGTCTTGAGCTCGAGAATACCTCGATCGATAGCTGTCACCTCTCGACCGGTGTCCGACACAAATTTAACGACCTAGAAAGGGCTATGTCAATATCTCTAGCGTGGCAAAGAGGATCCGACACGTACATCCTTGTCCTGGACCAGGACATTTCTGTCTCTCTCCAGGTATTTCAACAGCACTCTGGTATCCGTCTCGCTCAGCGAAACCCCAGGGATGACCTTGGACCCAAACGCCTTCCGAAAGGTCGACACCGTATAGAGTCGGTCTACTAGACACATGCCGCCAAAAGACGCTTCGATGACATCCGCAGCCCGTTCCACCAACTTGAGCAAGACATACTCCCCGTCGATCCTCTTCCACATCTCAGCCTCGCTATACGAGTCTTCCGACCGAACGATGTCCATTTGTTCCATGGCCCACCAAAGAGGTTTTCCGACCAAGTACGAGGCAACTCGGTAAGGCAACCAGCCGGCATCGTACACGGACTCCTGGGAAGTCAAGAACTGCGACAGTGGGAAGAGCGCACGAGTGCGATGTAGTTCGGCCTTTACTAGTACATTGCCATCAGTTTCAGTCACTAGAGAGGGAGAGAGAGAGAACGGAACACGCACAACGGTGGATGCTAGTCCGAGTGGTTTACCGACGCCGTCAAACCGAAGCCTGTCCGCGATTGACCGATGTGCGCTCAACACGAGCTTGTTACTCTGGCTCTCAGACTCGACCTCGTGTGCATCCGTTTCCTTGCGTTTTCCAGAGTTCGTGGTGTCCGTCTGCCACCCACGAGCGACGAGGTCTTCCAGCGTCCGCTGCCACCAATCAACATGTGCGTGGTAGGATGTAGGATTTGAGTGTTTTTGCCGTGAAACATCCGAGTACAACGATTGTAAACGCGACTTGGGTGTAGAGGCATATGTAGAGCACGAAGAGAGCGAAACAGGGCTCGAGGTCATCGTCACAGTTGTCAACAAACCAGCACTTAGTTACTTCGTAGTCGTATTCACACCTTCGCTACTACCACCGCACTACGCAGCGACACAATCTCCGACTTCAAATGCTTCTTTGTCAATAGCGTACGAATACGAAACACGAAGGTACTATGACTACGGCGTCACAACGTCCTCCTCCGACTGGGCACCACTGGATTCAATGGCAACTGGCCTGTAAGTCCGTGAAGAAGTGAGACAGTGGGAGACAAATAATATAGCGAAAAGAAAAGAGAAAATCGCAACTCAAGTGCTCGGCTCAACTTTGCGGCCAAGCTTATTCGCGGCATGCCCAGCACCGCAATTACAACGAGGATGGCGGGACTGAAGCTTTGAAGCGCTGACGACCGAAGCCGAAGATTACATTGCGTAATCGACTTTCGCCCTAGCACTCAGTGCAGCATAGGTCGTGCTACTGGCCAGTACAAGACACCAGAGCAGTGGACGGCACCGCTGGCGAGAAGGCCGCAACGCCGACCTTCTTACTAGCGGCGCCACTGTCATGTTGAGGGCGGTTCTCTTGTCGACGTATCATTGATACCGACGATAGGGTCTCTTCGTGTTATTTTAATGTACATTCACCATACAATGAAGAGTGGTTGCGCATATGACATTAACTTAACGACTGAAATACTGAATTCCGAATCTTTACACCGGCGACAAATCTACAAGAAACGAATGTTGAATCCCTGGAAGCTCACCGTGGCCAACTGCGGGAAACACTGAGACGGGCGAGCGCGCAGAACAGGACCACGCTCTATACGGGAGACAAGACCGGCTACCTATCTCTGTGGGGTGGATAAGCCAATGGGCTTACAATCCCCCCACCCCCCCTTTCCTACTCGGGTGGCCAGTTGCCTGGCTATACGGTGATCAATATTCAATGTCATAGACCCTTCTCACATAGAAATTGAACGTACGAAGTATCTCTTATGCAGTTTCGCTCCTGTAGTATCGATCAATTCGACCTCTTCCGGCGTGAGGTCGGGTACATTCTCGGTATCCACGTATTCTCTAATACGCTCCGCTTTGGATGACGTACTCCAAGAGATCACTTAGTATGTACTGAAAGTGAGGATAGAAGTCGAACCGACTCACGTCACAACCAATACACCTTTCTGCTCCAGCCACTTGTTGAGTACCTGACTTTCGGACACAGGAGACCCCCAAGTGTTTTCCAGGCGAGCGCGGATCCGCTTAATGACGGGGTCGAGAGGACCACCTTTGCCACGGACAATGGGAGATAGACCTCCGTAGGAAGAGGTTACGATGCCATATTCGTCATGGATTACGAGATTGGGTCCCAGAGCTTTCCATACATATGGGTGAGCTTCAACCTGTATTTCGATTAAATAAGGAAACGAAACGACGGCCCAGTAGAAATTACGATATCCGTACCTGATTTACGGCAGGGACAATTGTAGCCACCTCGAGGATCTCCTTGAGCTGTTCTGCCGTGAAGTTGGATACGCCGATGGACCTGGTCAAGCCTGCCTTCTTGGCTTCCTCCATGCCTTTCCAGACTTGCTTGAGTTTGCCGACGTGATTGGCCGGATTGTGAACCAAGTACAGATCCACGTAATCCACCCTGAGCCTCTTCAAAGAATTCTCCAACGCACTTTTCGGTGTTTCTCCTGGAGCCGAGGGCCAGAGCTTTGTTGTGATGTACAACGCTGAACGTGGCTTTCCTGAAGCGATGATGCCGTCGCCGAGTGAGCTTTCGTTTCGGTAAACCTGGGCGCCATCGAGGTGCGTGAACCCATTCTGAATAGCGAGTTTGACACCCTCAGCAGCATCCTTGTTGTAATATGCAGTACCCGTTCCAAAGGCTATCCAAGGAACCTGGGTTCCATCATTGAGGTCTAGAGTGGAAACAGCCATTCGATGGGGCGAGCGAAGGGTGAGATAGCGATAGCCGTGATGGATCGGAGGGTAGAGTGATGTGCACCTCCTTAAATACGAGTTCATGACGTGGTTATGTTGACTAAGAGGGAATAAGTCATCGTCGGCGACTCTTGCGCAATTTGAATCATTAATAACCACCGCAGGGAGCGCGTGCGATCTGTCGCTCTTGGAAGTCGGAATTTATTAGCGTGTAAAGGTTTAGCAACACGTGCAGTGCGTTCAGCCTGCCCTAAAGTCTTTGCTTAAGATACTTCCCGCGCCTCTTTCCTTCATCTTTTAACTTCCAGGCACTGGTCTACCACATGTTCGATTGTTCTGTGTCTGCGACAATCCTTCATCTCTTGGTGCCTCAGAGAAATGGTGCACCCTTTGGCCGATCATCCTATCTCTTCTGTGGGTGTTGTTGGTCACCTGGTGCACTAACAATATTTGTTGCACGGATACTGTGTATATGTAGTACTAGTAGCTTACCTATTGAAAACATGCCGTCCTGGGGAAGAGTCTTCTGCTGCTGGTATCCTTGTCCTCGTGATCAAGACGGTGGATGAATTACTCTAGGCACATAAATGTGACCCGCCTGGCTTGGCAAGGTGGAGTGAACCAATAGAGGCTGTCCTACATAGGTTGTCATACATTAGCTATCTCGGATATCATTGTAAATACGTGTTCCAGGTTTTTCAAACTGAAAGTCGTCGACGGCGCCATGAAGTCATCCAGATGAGTCGTGTACGAAAGAGTCCACACGCCACAATTTAGTAGCGAGCTGGCGATAACTAGAAATAGCCAACAGCGTTGCGCTTTTGGATCCGAAACAAATACCTCCGCTTTCTAAACTTCTGGTGCCCCACTGTACCCGCCGGGACGTACTGAAGGTGAAGAATAATTGATATCCTGCATGTGAATTGATCCAGTCGTAAAATTAGTGGGCGGAGGAGAAGGAGGGAATGTACTTGGATCAGATGGGTTCTGACATATCGTGAGACCGAATCTACAAGAAATTCTCTTCACTTACATAGAGTTTGGGCTGCGCCATTTGCGGTGAGAAGAATGAGGAGTCTGGGTAGGCGGAGGAAGGATCAGGAGACCCCAGGACACCATGAGCAGTAGACTGTGTTGGTAGTGAAATTCGAGAACGCTTCTTCTTCGTCATGAAAAAGACGATGGCTGCACCGATTAGTGCGACTCCAACGATACCGCCAACAACGCCTCCTGCAATTGCCGCGGTGTTCGAACTAGTACTGACATTTGCAGGCGCAGTTGAGGATGTTGAAGAGCTACTGACGGGTGCCGAAGAAGTCGACGTTGACGTGCTACCAACGGTGGTCTGGGAGTTTGTCGGGGTCACCTCCGGTTCATCTGACAATTTGATAGGTACACATGCCAAGATCATCGGACTGACAACTCACCACCGATGGATTGTGCAAGGGTCACGTTGAACGCGTTTCCTATCTGGTAAAGGAACCTCAGTAAGTGCTCACAGATGTCAGATGTGAGTTATGCATACCGACACGTTCTGATACGCCCATGCTGGAACCGCTGTATTATCTGGGATAGGCTGTTCGAAGCTGTTGGGAAGGTAAACTTGATTAAAAAAAATTGCATGGTACAGGGCGACATACACTTCGACATAGATATTCGTGCAATTGGTAGTCCATGCAGACCATCTGATACGAAGGATGAATAAGTGCATGCAAGTGGCGTTTCGCAAGGGTTCACATTACTGGTCGATGAGATCCTGGCCCTGGCAGATCCCACAGGCACTTATAGTACTGTATGTGACAGAACTACATTGGCATGAATTCGATTCATCCGCCGTAGGGCCGATGTAGTGAGAGCCGTTTGGGAGGGGAGTAATTGACCACTCTTAATGTCGAGTATCAGGGCTCTGGAGGAGAGGGTGACAAAACAGGAAGGGAACACACGGCCACCATTACAAGCGCCTTGCAGGTACGCGGCAACCAGACAAGGGCTTTGGCTCTTGCTGTTGTTCATCTGGTCATCGGATATACTTAGCTGAATACAAGATGCCCAGGGGGAACGACGAACCCAACCGTAGGAGGACAGACAATTAGCAGTCGAGGATTGAGCGAGGATCCCTACGGGACCTAAAGCCAGTAGCAGTCCTGCGGTGAGGGCTAGGAGGTGCGAAAGCGGGCCGCAACGTTGCGCCATGGTGTGGTGGAAGGGATACCGAGCTAGGCTCCGATGTGGTGACAGCCCTTCTGTATTTAAATAAGCTGGGCATTTATGACAGTCCCGTGGCACAGAATCTCGGCAGGTCCGTCACATCACCACCCCATCACCAGGTGGCAATTACATTTGCTGTGCATGCAATGCATAAGGAGCGCCGGGCGTGACTGTGTAAATACAAAATGCATTAGATATTCTTGCAAGCGAAGAAGCAAGCGTACCATGCTGAACACTTTGAACGCCGTCGCAGCGCAACCAGCTGGAGGAATTACACGTGTGCCCCTTGATCATATCCAAACGGGGATAGAGAGGCATCGTCCCGATATGGGATAATAACTATATACACAGCTTCTGAACTGGCATCGGTGCATTTTACCGAGCCAAAGGCTACTTACCCTTTGAACCTTCGTTTGGTCTGGTGGCGAAAGAAAAAGGAATGGTACACTCTTGGCCCCCAGCCCTCCAATCAAAGGGCACGAAAAGCACACGAAGGGAATGTTACGCGGTAACGCGTCGTAAGTGTTAGGGAAACTCCCATAATACAGACAATAAACGTGTGCCATCGAGACGAGCTGGCGATAGTAAATACCTAATGTGCCGCGCTTTTGGATCCGAAACGGATACCTCCGCTTTCTAAACTCCTGGTGCCCCACTGAACCCAACGGGACGTAATGAAGATGGCGAATAATCGATATAGTTGCAAAAGCTGTTGGCAGAGGAGAGAATGTACCTGGATCAGATGGGTCCTGATATATCATCAGACCGGATCTGCAAAGGTTCTCTTGATTTACGTAGAGGCTGAGCTGCACCATTTTAGGTGAGAGAATCGAGGAATCTGGGTTAACAGGGGACGCCTGGACCAGGAGGCAGACTCCGAAATCCAAGAACGCTTTTTCTTCATCTTCATCGCGAAAAAGACAATGGCTGCAGCGATCAGTGAAACTCCCGGAACGACACCAATCGCTGTGGGCGCGGAGAATTGGAAGGGAAAGAGGGGCATTGTCCCGATATGGCTTGCAGTATCGCGAGAATGTATTATGTAATAACTATATAGCTCTCAGCCACCCAGAGTCGCTGAGGACTACACTAGCACACCTACATCGACACTCCTCATGGCTCCTTCAACAACGTGAGTGCAAGTTCTCTAATGACCAAAGCGAGATTGTCAATTTGATTCTAGCGTCCCGTCGGTCACGGTCTGTAAATATCCATCGTTGGTCGATGTGTTTTGATCTTTGCCTCAGGACATTCAAGTTCCAGAGACTCTCCTCAAAAAGCGCAAGCAAAATGAAAAGGCCCGTGAAGAACGCCTTGCTGCTGCTGCTACTGCACGGAAGGTGCGTCCAAAGTTCCCTGAAGCTATTGCTTTTTCCCTTTTTCGTGATGTATATCATTCAACAAATCATGGCTAATGGTTCAATCCATAATGTTGCCGAAAATTAACCATCTTTCGGGACTGAATTTCGACTTTGGCTTCTTTACCCTTCATATGCTCTTCTTCTGCTCAACACTATTACACAGGCGGCACACGCAAAACGCAAGGTCATCTTCAAACGCGCCGAGACTTATGTGAAAGAGTACCTAGCAAAGGAGCAGGAGGAGATCCGGTTAAAGAGGGCAGCACGCGCATCTGGAGACTTCTATGTCCCTGCCGAACCCAAAGTTTACTTTGTCATTCGTATTCGTGGTATCAACGAAATCGCGCCAAAACCCCGCAAGGTCCTTCAGCTACTCCGTCTCCTCCAAATCAACAATGGCGTTTTTGTCAAAGTGACCAAGGCAACGCAACATATGCTGCGATTGGTTGAGCCATACATCGCCTACGGGTTCGGTTTTCTTGCGTTGCTATCAGTGCTTTTGGTTATTGATTGAACGTACAGAGAGCCCAACCTCAAATCAATCCGAGAATTAATCTACAAGCGCGGATACGGCAAGGTCAACAGACAACGCATTCCCCTGAGTAACAACGCTATCATCGAGGAGAAGCTTGGCAAGTACGACATCCTGTGCATTGAGGATCTTGTCCACGAAATCACCACTGTTGGGCCAAACTTCAAGCAGGTTAGTACATTAGATGCTGAAACTGTTCTTTGTCTCACCTGGTTCAATAACAGGCATCCAACTTCCTTTGGCCTTTCAAGCTCTCGAATCCCACTGGTGGCTGGAGGACGCGGAAATTCAAGCACTTTGTCCAAGGAGGTGACTTTGGTGATCGGGAGTCCAATATCAACAAGCTCATCCGGGAAATGAACTAAGCGTGCTGCTGGTATGCGTTGTTGGGGAGTGGGCATAGGGAGCCGCGCCGTATAGCTGGAGGATGTTATTGTATGAGGGTATGTCTGGCATGAATTCACACCAACTTGCATCTGTTTTCGCCATGTATGCACCTTCTGTCAAAAACGAGAATGAATTTTTTTTCACTCTCGACTTTAATCAAGAATGAACGGTCAGACCAAAGCTGGAATAGCCAAAGATCGCTGGTCAGATGCGATCTCTCATGGCCCCGCACAAGGCAACTACACAGGGCGATGGTCAACCAGCGCGCCGACAGGTCAACAACATCCTGCAGGATCTCAGGTCAGTTGTTATTTTTTTTGTTCTCGAATATGCCAACTCCGAGTCGCCAGAGGAGAACAATTTAGACAGATACGCAACATGCAGGGCAGGATTGCGTCCAGTAGTGCACTTTCCTCTCATGTCCACAACCGACCGACGTTACCGTTCGATCTCATCTACCCCTCGCAAGCCCTAGAGTTCGAGCTCGATGATCCCTGGGCTCCCGGGCCCAAACCCCCCAAGAGCTGGCGATCGACACGATCATCATCGATCCTCTGGCCCATCGACGTCGGGGACGACACGGACGTGGATACCCCCGAGTGGCGAGACTGTGTACTCTCACTTTTATTCACTCTGAACGATGCGCCCGCGGGCTCATCATCAAATTCTGATCGTCCGCGTTCGCGGGTGATCTACCCACACCCCAACCTCGTCCCGCCCCTGACGCTTCTCTGTCTCCAGCGTGTCCGCGCTGCCTGCACGGCGACCGACTTTGCCCGCGCTGCGCCGCACATCCCACCGCACCTCCGTCGCGCGCTGCTCCGCTACACGGCGATCCATGCACCGTTGTCTCAGACGGAGCTCGACGCGCTGTGTCAAGGTACGACGCACGTCGACACGGAGCTCGTCGTCGTCGAACCGTACAACGTCCTGCGCGATGACTTTTTCAGGAACAACGTAGACCCGCGGGACGTGGCTCACAGCGGCGCCCGCGATCCGATGGACGTGAAGAACGAGGGCTCGGTGCAGTGGGACTCTCCGCAGGCTGAAGAGGAGAGCGTGTTGCGTTCGCTTGCGATCCTCCAGAGCGCGGTGACGCCTGCGACGATGCTCACGTTTCCGCCGACGCTCACACATCTTGCACTCATCGATCTGTACACGAGCGTGCCGCTTTCCCGATTGCCGTCCATCTGTCCGCTCCTCGTGTTCTTGGACCTGTCCTACAACAAGTGGTTGTACGCCTTCTTCCCCTCACGAGGGGAGGGGCCGCTTATCCTGGACGTAAAGTGGAAGGAGCTGCGTAGATTGCAGGTGCTTGGGCTGAGAGGGTGTATTGTCGACCAAGACTTGGTGCGAAAAGTGAACAAGGGCCGATGGGAAGAAGTTAAAATTATCCAATAGAATCTAGTGGGTGGAGATATCGGTGTTGGCTTTCGATCGTGTGCGCCCCACAGACTTGTTTTACTTGTACAGTGACTAATGAAACACGAAATCCGGATACAAAAAGTGCTCGACTCGAGCGATGCTAAAGTCCGATAGCTTAAGTGACAGAACAACAGGCTATTGACAACCGACAGAGCAAAAAAAAAAAAGGGAATAAAATCATGTCCTTGTGTTGAGGAAGAGTTGCAAGTCAAACGGCCGGGCCTGCCCATGGCTCATATTAGAACGAGGGACGAAAAAACCCCCGAGTGAAACCCACCTCATGGGAAAAGTCTTTCTCAGACTCGCCGGTATTGAAGGGAAGACAACCCTTGTTTATTCGCTGAGCGGCAGGGACTCTGACCCGTAGCTCATGCAACGTGGCCCATAAACAATGCGTATATCGGACAGCGAGTTCCAGGAACGAGACTGACGGCATCTTGGTGTGATCTGTCATGAACCATGTCAAGCGCGTCGACATGCGCAAAAGATGGAACGCACATAAAATAGCACTGTTGATTTGCTCCGCAACTCGTTCGCGCCGTTCCTGGTGGAGATACTTTGCCATCGGGCTCTTTTCCGGCACGGTGTAGGCGAGTAGTCCAGCGACGTTCCAGAGCTCCTTGAGATAGATGGTGCGATCCTCTGACTTGCGGAGCGCGTCGACGATCGTGCGGAGTTTCTGGACGCAAATCAGCAGGTCTTCTTGATGCTTGTCTGCGTCCTTTGGGCTGCGCTCGACGGGCTCCGAGTCCAAGTTGACGGGACTTTCGGTGTTCGGGCGGTTGGGAGTATATGCGAGGGGAACCGTGCGACAGGCTTCGATGAACGCGAGAATGCGGAGGTTGAGGGATAGATGGACTGGATTCACGGTCTCCCCTATATACTCGGTACGGGACGGATTCACGTTCTCGTCCGTCGCTGTCGTCGTCTGTGCCTCGCTATCGCTGTCCTCCATGAGGACCTGGGGAAAATATTGGTCGAGGATAGCGGTCGCCTGCTCGACGTTCCCGGAAAGAATCTCGAATTGGATGTCTGTGGGCATGGAATGATGATCAGCTGCGCTCGAGTTCGAAAGAGACATACGTTGGCGTAGGATAATGTTCTTGACCATGTCTTCGCTCAGGTCTATCGTCGATCCCTGGGAGCGGAAGGTGATACCGGGTGCATCTTGGATCTCGTCGCCGTCCTTGTCGAGATGGTGCACGTTGGCGTCCTTGACGAAGGCCTGTGCAGTCTTGAGGTAACAGTTGTGACAGAGGTAATTGAAGACGAGGTTGCGCTGTCGAATACGGGGGATCAGACGACGGAGAAAGGAGAACACGACGTCGGCATACGAGATGGTCTGGGTGCGGTTGGGCGAGAGCTTGGTTGTCCACGACGTCGGCGCCAGCATCGGCGGGCTGTCCCGCCTTCTTGGTCGCGATAGGCATCGTCCAGGTGAACGTGAGGGTGCAACTCAAACAGGCACTAAGTAGGTGGAGATATGGCACGTGCCCTCGGGCGGACACGTCTTATTACAGTCAAGCATGTACTATTGAATATATCATCAACTCCGGCTCAGCGAGCGCACCGCACTACGAGCACGCGTCGCCGCAAGCGTATCCCCTCGCAGTAGCCCCGCAGTCTCCTCCGCCAGCGCCGCACTCCGCACGAGAGAGTTTCCTCGACTCCGCATGTAGCTCCGTCGGGGGTGCTTGCCTTTGTAGATGAAAAACTGCGCCACGATGGTGATATCGAAAACGAACGTTCCACCACTACCAAGTAGATATCTGCTCAGAGGGAACATCAGCGATCAAGGGAAGCGGCGCGGATGGAGGTAACGCACGGGAGACTCTCGCGAAGGAATTCGGTTGATGCTGGCGGTGGCAGACTGGCCACAGGAGACGTCATAATCGACAACACATAGAAAAAGTTGCCCAGAAAAGCGCTGACAAAAAGAAGCACCGAGAGGCCCTGTTGTGGTGTTGTGGCGTGAATCAGAATCAACCAGGACCCTGGACGAGCGTGTATACTATACCTCGACCGACTTCCTGACATACTAGGAACATCGTCAGTTTAGTTCCGGATGACTCGGCAGACGACTCACGTTCTTCCATATTTGTGGTAGCCGCGATGTCAGATAGAGAGTGGTGCATAGCCAGGCAGATATGCGCCCCACGATGCGTTGAAAAGAAAAATCTTTGTGCGGCCGTTGTTGCTGACTGAACTCGTCGTCGTTCGGCAACGGAGGTAGTTCCACGTCGACATACGAAGGAGATGAGTCCACGGGGTGGTATAAACTTTCCGCGATAGGCAATCCACTTGGCACAGAGAGATTCGGAATAGAGGTCGGTACAAGTACCACGCCGGTCTTGACTCCGCTTTCCACCCGTGGTTGTACACCACTCATGTACTTCCCAAAGCCAAAAAGTATACCAACGCCCAGCAGAACCAGTCCAGCACTCCTCCGACTCGCTCTCGAAGCCTCCCTTCTCTCCGACTCGAGCACCTGCTCAAGATCTTCAGCTTCTTCGTCGCGTTGCAGTGGGCGCCCTCTGGCAAGTAGTGCAGCTGCGGCTGTAGGGGTGTGATGACGCGTGGAAGATACGACTGGCGATAAACGGCGTTTCGAGGAACTGGCAGATGGATGCTCGAGTCTTTCCTGGCTCCACGATACCCTCTTCCTCCGTCCGCTTTCGGAATAAAAGCTCTCTGACAGAGTAGTGAGCACGGCATCGTTCACCTCGTCGTGTGGTTCTTCCGACGAGTGCCGACTATCACATTGTTCGCCGGTAGGAAGTTCTTCGGAGAGTTTCTTTGGATGACGGTGTTCTGGACGGCCCTCTGGAAAGGCTGTGATGCTGCCTACTGCGGTGGACGAGATATGGTAATGTGATGCATCGGAACGCCGCCGAACAGAGGACGTAGTGCGGGAACGCGAATATGGGTAGGTGATGGGTGGTGATCTAGGACTACCGCCGTAGTAAAAGTATTGAAATAAAAGACAACAGTCTATGCAACAGAAGTATGTGGCAAGATTCGTCTGTCCGCATGAACACCAACGAAGGGGGATAGCTGAAGAGGACTGGGCTCACCTGGAAGGGCAGCTGGTCTGTAAGAAGACATCCAATCAAATTGGAAGCGTCGCCTGCGGAGATAAGTCAATGCTCGGCATGGACATTGGCAACAAAAATCGCGCAATCATGGCGTACCAAGCATCCAGTTGAACAAGAATGGCAGGGCGAGACTTTCGCAAGATTGACGCTTTATGTTCTCCATGATTTGCCTTGCGGGTTCGAGTCGCGCGAGCACGTCAGATAACACACCAACGGCGAAAATGGCGTGAACTCACGGGAACTGTGCACCAAGCCAAAAGAATATAGAGACATAGCCGAAAGCTTCGCTCCAAGACTGGACGAGAAACATTGTGGAAGAGTGAGACAAGTGGTATCGATGTTGGGGTAGAGTATTCCGGCTCAGCTCACCCGAGTGGGAAGCGCTACGCCGGCACGGCAATGATACGGTCGCGCGATCAATTAATTGATAACATTCAAAACCATCCCCGACACTTGTTAGATACACATCTACATTCCCTCCCGCTCGCCCGCCGCTTCCCCTTCTTGTCTTCTTCTGCATATGGGTGGTAATCAATCGTCAACTCGGCGCCCGCCGTGATATCCATCGATGCAGCGAATGCCACATATGGCATATTCACCTGCGCCCAAATGTCAGTCGACAGCACCTCCTCTGAATTCACTGGCGTACGTCTGGAATTGTATCGTAAACTACACAATAAACCGCCATGTTTGGACTGCACGAATGGCTATAATTTGGCGCAATTCAGCACGCACCACAACCTACAAGCCAATCACTTACTTGACGAATCGTGTCCAGTTGCCTCAAACACTTGTCAATACATGCTGGCGATCAGTTACATTAATCACTTACCACACTCATAACAGTCTACAGTGTATTTCTCTCCGGGGTTGTCCGAGTTTTTGATTTCAGTACTGTCGAGATCGAACATGTACTCATGATGATCCTTGGCAAGGTCGTTCACTTGATCCCTCGGACTGGCGTCATTTACTTTCAGCCCACGTCCGCGGATCACCTGATGTACTCACACCAAAGTTCTGCAGTGACCAAGAGCTATGTTAGCCACATCATCACACGCCAGAATGCAAGTTTACCCTGTGTATGTACCAAGAACCCTTCCTCGGGGTATGTCCTCCAGAGCGCGTACACCCCACCCACATCGGCGTGTATCAAAAATTTCTAGGCCAACATTACGGGGTCGTTGAACGACGCGATTGCCGCAATCGTCATTGCATCCACAGTACTAGCAGTGATCGAATAGTAAACAAAATAATAAATCACAGACTCTCGGGATATTACCTTATTACATTCGACCGCGTCCACACCACGTGGGAGTTCAAACACAAACAACCCCTACAAACTATATTTAATTCTTGTCCTAAGAAAGTTTACGACGAACTCGCCTCAATGTAGGTTGAAAAGTCCATTTTGTCTGTTGTGTCGTAAATTATTGACAGGTCCCGACAGGAGCAACCTGAAGTGTCCGAGCAGGAGATGCAATCACAACTCATAAAAGCTCCACGGGGTACATCAAACACTTTTTGCAATTCATCCCCAGTGCTGCATAATAGATCGTGAATATGCATCTACTGTAAGGAGTAACCTTACCGGAAGACGTATCCTTGCTCCACGTATTTAAACTTTCGGAGATTACGCGGTATATCCTCATCAAGGACATTAGGAGATATACGGATCGTTGCAGCCCCTGCCTCCCTTGCCGCCTTGTTCCATGCAGATGAGATGCGTCCTCTTCTAGGAACAAAAAGTCAGGTCGAACGCTGGACCCATGAAGAAGTGCTTACAATGTTGGCTGTGAAACGACGACAGCTGGAAGTTTATTCTGTACAATCTCGACGTCTCTAGAGGACCCAGTCGGAGCAGGGGTAAATGGTGTCCTTCCTTTGCGCGGAAGTGCTGAAGGAGGTAGTGAGGCCGACATTGGTGGGGTGCTCGGGGTGCTGTTAAGGCGTTGCTGGCCACGGCCCCGTTTGCTTGGAGGTCCGGCAGTGGATGGGTCACGCAAGGAGAGAATGGACGATGCTGGAGACGATCTTTTATTCCAGTTCGAGTGTGATGAAGTGGGTCCACCTGCTGGGGATCCTAAAACCGAGGCTGTCCGCCTCAACCTAAGCCTCGGGTTTGCGCCCCCCGTCTCCTGTTCGTCTAGTTTGCTATATTCATTTTCTATCTCTGCATCCCAATCGGTGGCCCGTATCGGAGCCATGCGACGCCTAGCTAGCTTTTCGTCGAACGCCTGGCTGCGTTGATCGGTGAAACGCTTGTGAACCGCATCGTCTGGCCAAGGGACGAGCATGTCGAGGGACTCCTCCGCACGGATGTTGCGTATCCGCTTTTGCTTCCGCTTCCATTCGTTTACGGACGAGGACTGAAAGTTGTCCTTTTCCCAGGTGGTGTTTGAACCATCGCGACGGTGCCAGTTCACCCATCTCACCTGTACATCCGTATCGTGAAGCGCAGAGTCAAGGAGACAGATGGCGTATGAGGACATACCTCGTATCTGTAGAGGATCGATGAGCGCTGGGAATGCCATTACCTGTCGTATGTACAGTACCTGGAGGTGCCATCGAGGCGTATCTCTTCTCCGACGATCTCTATTTGCCATTCGCCATCCTCGTTCGCACCCGCGGAGGCATCGCTAAAGGTTTCTTCTGGTGAAGGAGATGGCTCCCAGATGCGTTCGCTCATGGCTGTAAGAAAGAATGAGGGGTCACGTGTAAATTGACGCGTTCATCAATGAACGCGTCGTTCTCTCTCATCTCTCATGCTCAGACGGACGCCAACGACGACGGACGGGCGCGCCGTAGACCGTCTCCAAGAAAGCACTCGCGTGTACAAGCCGTTCAAACCACCCACCCTCCTGGTGGAGCGCGTGCAGCCGGCTCGCAAGCGCAAGCGTGTCTCGTACAAAGGCGCCCAGGGAGATGAGAACGACTCGGACTCGGACGACGATGCGCGGAAGAAGAAAAAGAAGAGGGACAAGGACAGGGATAGTATGTTTAACGAGGAGGAACTCAAGGCGGCCATCAGGACGTTCCCCGTGTACAAGCCGAAGCCATTCGAGATGACGGTGCACAGTTTCTCTATGCCGACGATGACAAACAAGAGCGGGCAAGTCGTGCCCCTCGTCGCCACTGGTGCTTCCCTTGGTATACGACCCCAGGCCAAGATTATTCCTCGGCCATTACACGACCCGATGGAGGATCATGCCATCGTGTTGTATGATCCGACCATAGATGACCGAGAGACCGACGAGGAAAAGAAGGAAAGAGAGAAGGAGGAAGCCAAGGAACGCGCTGCCAAGGAAGCACAGGAGAAGACGGCTGGGATGTACAACCCTCACAAGAGTCTGCGCGCTCTCCTGGGCGAGGGCAAAGAAAAGAAAGAGGCTATTCCCAAAGTACCAGTCGTTATCGATCCCCGCCTTTCTAAAGTTCTTCGTCCACACCAGATCGAGGGTGTCAAGGTAATTGTGGGCAAACTATTTCCGGCTCACACTGACGCGCGCACTCATAGTTTTTGTATAAATGCACGACGGGAATGTTGGTGGATAATCAATATGGCTGCATCATGGCGGATGAGATGGGGCTCGGAAAGACCCTTCAGTGCATCGCTCTTCTTTGGACGCTGATTAAACAGTCTCCGCATGCTGGAAAGCCGACCATCGAGAAGTGCATCATAGCCTGTCCCTCCAGTTTGGTAAAGAATTGGGCGAATGAGCTAGGCATGTCGTCTCTTGATTTCTGTCCCGCAACATTACTAATATAGCTTTAGTGAAATGGTTGGGAAAGGATACCGTTTCTGCGCTGGCAGTTGATGGCAAGGGCGGTAAAGCTGCGTTGCTCGAAAAAGTCGGAAGATGGGTAGAGGCTAGAGGTCGCAACGTCACACAACCAGGTTTGTTCTTGTTCGTGGATACATTCGCTCGCTGAGTTGCTTCCAACTACAGTGATGATCGTGTCGTACGAAACTCTCCGGATGCTGTCAGCTCACCTCGCCAGTTGTAGTATCGGCCTGCTACTTTGTGACGAGGGACACAGGCTTAAGAATTCTGGTCTGTGCTTCTCGTCTTAGTTTGTACGCCTGTTCAGAGAGTGCATCTGCTCACCATATATGGCATTCGCCCTTCCTTGATGCAGACTCTCTTACATTCCAGTCCCTCAACGCACTCGATGTAAGACGGCGTGTTATATTGACGGGAACGCCCATTCAGGTATCCGATCTTATTCGCTATTTCTTGGCGCATACATACATCTTTCTAATGTTTCAACGTCTTGCTTTTCAGAATGATCTCTCGGAATATTTCTCACTTCTTAATTTTGCCAACCCCAATTTTTTGGGTACACGTGAAGACTTTAGGAAAAACTTCGAAAATGCGATTATCCGAGGTCGCGATGCAAGTTCATCGACCGAAGTGCAAGCCGAGTCTGAGAGGAAGCTCAAGGAGCTTGGTGGACTGGTGACGAAATTCATTATCCGGCGCACCAACGATTTATTGTCCAAGTATTGTATGTGTTCTTTTTGTCAACAAATTTTACCCTAATGCATGAATTCGCTTCTAGTGCCGGTCAAGTACGAACACGTCGTGTTTTGCAAGCTATCTTCCTTTCAATTGTCCCTATACCGACTCTTCATTTCATCACCGGAAATCAAGGCCCTACTGCGTGGTACTGATTCACAACCTCTGAAGGCTATCAATATCTTGAAGAAACTATGTAATCACCCCGAATTGCTCAACCTGCCTGACGATCTCAGAGGTTCGGAATCACTCATTCCCGAGGGATTTGTAGGGGCAGGTGGTGGTGGTGGCGGCGGCGGTGGCGGTAGCAGGTATGGGGGAAGGGGTCAGGACAGGGGGGTAAGGTGTGAGTGGGGAGGCAAATTCATCGTCTTGGAGAGGTAATTGTCCATTTCCTTAATTTATGTACTGCTAATGCTGATTGCGTTCACCAAGATTCCTTCATCAAATTCACACGACTACCAATGACAAGATCGTTCTCATCAGTAATTATACCCAAACGCTGGACCTGTTTGAGAAACTGTGTCGAAGCAGAAAGTACGCCGCGTTCCGTTTTCCTCTGATCATTCATTTTATAATGTGCACAAGGTATGGGTTTTTCCGCTTGGATGGGACCATGACAATCACGAAGCGTCAAAAACTCGTCGATCAATTTAATGACCCGAACGGTAAAGAGTTCATCTTTTTACTGAGCTCAAAGGCTGGAGGATGCGGTATCAATCTTATTGGGGCAAACCGATTAATTCTGTTTGATCCCGGTATGTGTGTTCTTTGGTCTTATATATGTTCTTGCAGATGATTCTCCTTCAGACTGGAATCCTGCTGCTGACCAACAGGCGCTCGCCCGTGTATGGCGAGATGGCCAGAAGAAAGAATGTAGGACCAGCGTTAACATGAGTACAAAATGACTGACCTATAAATAGGTTTTGTCTACCGATTTATTTCTACCGGGACCATCGAAGAAAAAATCTTCCAACGACAAGCTTCTAAGCAGGCTCTATCTTCCGCAGTAGTCGACGAGAAAGAGGATGCTGAGAGGCATTTCTCGCTGGAGTCTTTGCGACAACTCTTCACGTTCAACGAGAGCACGTTATGCGATACACACGACACATTCAAATGCAAGCGATGCAAGAACGGGAAGCAGGTAATGAAGAGCAGTGCCTTGCTCTACGGAGACGCGAGCACGTAAGTGCCATATTCAGATAATGAGTGGCCGAAGAAGCTTATTGGTATTCTAGCTGGAATCACTTTACGAACGCGGAGCTGAAGGGCAATCACGACGACCTTCTTCGAGCAGAGGTCGACATGCCTGAGGTTTCCTTTGTGTTTCAATACATCAGCCATTAGATTGTAGCCTACACTTAGTATGTTGCCACGGATTAAGTAATAAAGAAACAAAAGGCGAAAATAAATTCGCACGACAAGTAAGAGACGCCTCCCAAGATGTCGAGCAGAGCTGGCGGACTCTACGGTGGAATTCAGTTCTCTTCTGGTGCAACGCTCAACTTCTCTTCCTCCTCTGCACCTCCTCCTCCCCAGCAAGCCCCCGCTCAAACACAATCCAACGAGAAAAGTCAAACTTTCAATACTTCCCCTCAGGCGCCCGACCTTCAATCGAGCACCACCGCTGTCGACGAAGAAGCGGCGACATCAGTAGGATCAGGATCAGGATCAGTGGCAGGAAAACCTACAGCCGGTATCTCCCCCTCTCCTGTGCCTTGATGTGTACAGCCAAAATATTGACCGTGTCGCAATCATGACCGTTTTCTCGCTGCCACCTGCCGTATTCCTCAACTGTCCCAGGATGGTCTGCTGCACTCGCCTTTGCGCCCGTTCGTAGGAATCAACCCAAAGTGAAGCCGGTTGCCATTCGGTTGCCTCCTGGGGCGACGGCCATACCGGTTTCAACGACGCCTGCGCCCCCCGCGATGGGAACAACGACCAGCTCGAGTGCAGCCATCTCTGCAACTGCCATCGTGTTCGCACCGCCCGAATTGGTCACCCCTGCAAATGATCAAGCGGACGGCAAGGAAGAGTCTAACGCCGGATGGCGCAAGGAAGGCTGGGGCAAGAAAATGAAGCCTCCCTCGATGGTCCTTGACGAAGATGTCAATGGCTTCAAAGCACACAAAAAGCGCAAGGGTCCCGGTGGCGGTGGTGGCGGTGGTGGAAAGAAGGGCAAGAAGGTGAGTGGCAGACGCCAGGTGCTTGATGTCCGATTGATTTTGCCCAGAATAAAAGTTTGCAACCCGCTGCTGTTTGGGATCCCACGGAACAGTATGACCCCTTGAAACCGAATGATTACAACGAATACAAAGTTTGGAAACAACGCGATCGCATTGAACGCGCGGCAGAGCGTGCTGCGGAGAGGAAGCGTGCACGCGATGCTAGAGACCAAGGGAGTGACCAAACTGATTCTGGCAGCGAAGACGAACGTCCTCGCAAAACTAGTGTGTTGACTGTCTCTGACAATTTTATATCCGTGTTGATGACGACTGGCGCAGGTAAATTCGATGATCAAACTTCGCTGGACCGGTGGTGTCGTGCGGATGATGATCGCCTTCGTGGTATCGGGAGCAGCGACACAGCCCCGGTCGCTGTGGATCGTAATATGTCTGGCGAGGATGCGTATATGCGCCGTTTGGCCATGTCGCAAGGAGTGGCCCCTCGAGCGCCGTCTCCGCCGGCAGCTTATGTAGACCAAACTGTGTCTGGGGAGGAGGATCGTTTAGCTCTGTCTGGCGGCGGTCAGTCTGCTGTAACCCCGGCAGAATTCCAGCCCGGCGACGACGAAGATCTTGACATGCTCCCTGACGAGGCAACGGAACTAGCAACCATCTCGGTAGATCGTGCAGAGACGGGAGAGGAGGCGTTCCAACGTCGTCTTAGTATGACTCAGGGGCTCCGGCCCACTGCTCCTCCGTTCATACCGTTGCAGCCTCTATCTCCTCCAATGCCCTCCAGCATTGCTGAACCGCCGTCCCCCCCGCACTTGGCATACAATCCATTTGCTCCACCTACCAACATTCCCCCTCCTCCGGGCCCAATTCTGAGTGGATTTGAAGAGAGAGTGAAAGCTGCTGCTAGCATTGCTGCCAGGTTGAGCGCACTAGCTGCGTCGGCGGGTGCAGGTACCGCGGGGCCAAGCGACTCCGGAGAAAATTCTCCCGCTCCACCTGCAATTTTGGAAGAAGAGGGTGCATCTACTAAAAAGTTGGGGTTATTCTGTGCTCGAGTTTTCGGGACTTATTGATTGTATTCACAGATCAGGGTTTGCTGCTCGTATGATGGCGAAATGGGGTCACAGGGAGGGCCAAGGACTCGGAGCTGATGGTTCGGGCATCGTCAACGCACTGACTGTCGAACAAATCGCTCTGGCCAAGAGCGGGAAAGGAAACAAGAAAGTCGCGGCACAGCCTCAGGGAAAGCCAGCGATTGGTTCCAAGATGGGCAGGATCATCAACGACAACGAAGATGCGCGCGCACGCGAAGACCGCGAACGGTTTGGCGAACCGAGTCGGGTGGTCGTACTCACGAATATGGTGGACCCTGAAGACGCCGACGATGGTGATTTGCGCGACGAAATCGGTAATGTCCAACTGGGTTCGGTTTTTTCTTTACCCGTCAAGCTGACACGTTGTCGTAGGCGACGAATGCTCCAAGAATGGCACCGTCGAGCGTGTGATCGTGCATGTTTGTTATCCGCTTCCGTCCAAACCCGAAGAGGCTATTCGTATATTCGTGCTATTTGCCGGACCGTCGGGAGCGTGGAAAACTGTCCGGGAGATGGATGGAAGGTTTTTTGGCGGACGTGCCGTACGGGCGAGGTATTTCCCTGAAACGTTGTTCCTTCAGCATAATCTCGATGCTGTCCTGCCATGAAACCTTTTTTTCTTTCTTCTCTGGTGCCGTGTGTGCTACGTGTTCTCGCATGTTTTTATTTTGGGTTGGATACGTATTGATTCAGAGCAATAAATGACTGGATTACTCAAAGGCTCGGCGTTTGAGCGGAAACTTTGTGTTATTCGATTCCTGCCACGATCTTCAAGGGCCGAAATCGACCCTGAATCTGGCAATATCCTCGCTGATTTCTTTTCGCCACCAGCGTTCTCTTTCCTTGTTGCTCCTCCAGCCCTGACGAGTCGAACGTTGAACGCTGCTCAAACGGCCCAGCTGCCAGGAAAGAATAAAACGTTTTAAAAAAACATGCAACAAATCATTCATTTACATTGATATAAATAAAAACAATGTAAACAAGGGGAATGCGCCGAGCGATCCGTTAAGTACCGTACCCGTATACGCACTAGCGGCCATGACGACCGTTCCGCGAGATCCAAAGATCCACAGAAAAAAAAACAGATTGTTCGAGGTGTAAAACGAAATCAAAAAAACGACAACAGTGTACGTAGAGTGTACGGACGAAAAACAGATTTAAAAAAAGGTTCTTAAAGGCGCAGATGGACATAAATAAAGAGCCGTCTCAATATACGCCATAAATAAGAAAGAGTAGATGTACCAAGGAAATGAAACAAAATGACGGCAGTCGAATCGTCCCGTGCACATATGGTGATGACAGATGGGTGGAGGTTATGCCGTGGTGAAATATTTTTTTCTGTTGCGAGATAGTCAACAAATGGAGCGTGAAATGCGACCGATTGATTGGCTATACGTGAAGATGGTGTTTTGAGATATAGTCGAATGATGCCAAGTGATGTAGGGATGAATGGTGTCGTGTCGGTCTGTCGTAAAAGCTTGCCAGGTCTGAACCGATGGCATCGAGGCGTGAAAAACGTGTAGAGCGAAAGAAAAAAGTGCCGTGCGAGATTGCGAACCAGAGCACCGTCGACGGGATAGGTGAGCCGAAAAAATGCGCAAAGTAGCTCCGATAGATGCCGTGATGAACCGGAGGGTGACAGAAAAAACCGAAAGCGGGACTTGCAGCCATCCATAGCTATCGAGAGCAATCGCAAAGGAAGATGAACTTCGAGATCAGTACGCCGCCATACGTGCCGCATCAAAAGTCTCGGCCCGCACGACACCTCTCGTCAACCGCTTGACCTTGGACGAAGCACCCTTGTTCGGGGGTGGGCACGGACTATCGCCGATGTCGGTGTCTTCATCGTCAGTCATGCTGAGGTTGCCAATCTCCGCCAAGGTGGACAGTCCATTGCGACGACTACGAGCAGCATTTGCGGCAGCGAATAATTGAGATGCACCAGGAGCGGTGTTGCGTTTGGACTGCGGTTGCTGCTGTTGTGTCATGCTGGATACTTTGGAACCCAGATCCCCATAAGCATACGACTTTGTGCGACCAAACTTTGCCTTTCGGAACTGATCCAAGTCTTCGCGACGAGAGAGCGCGTGGCTGGGGTCGTCCATCGTCACATAAGCTTGTGGCTGGCAGCGGTTCGTGGAATGCTTATAATATGCACAATAACCACCTTCCAAAATGTACACCTCTGGGTAATGAATCCTTGGGTACACGTGGTTGTTCATGGCGCGGTCCTTGGAGCGTAGATGCTTCGCGCTATATCTTGTTTTAGTATCCTAGAATGGAAGCAGAAAAATGTGACCTACATTGTCGGTGCCCTTTTGGCACTGAACTCGCAATGAAAGACCAAAACCGTCTTCCTAGAACTATCCCCACTAACACATGGTTTAGGCCGGCTCTGAGAAAGGAAAAATTCTTCCACTCCAGCCGTGGTATTAATGTTGACTGCACCCAAAACATGACCACCGTTGTACTCGTAGTCGAAGCGGCAATCGATAACGTGGAATTGGCCGATTTGGTCACTATATGCACCGTCCAGCAGCGCATCCAGCTACAAAAGAAAAGCGTTAAAGGCCGCGTATTCTGGAATGATAAATGACTTACAGTCCTCGGAGCAATTCTCATCAAACCATCCTCCCGCACCCGGTGACATGGGAGGATCTTGCCTGACGACTCGTTATCGCCGAAACCCGGAAGCATAAACTTTGCCGAAGGGCTCTCGAAAACCTCCTTCGCTAAAGGGCTAGCGCCTGTTAGAGGCCCAAAGTCATCTGTCCCGTCACGGCGGCGGAGGGTTTTGGTCTGCTGTCGCTTTATGTACGCCTGAGCAGGGGAAGACATATCCGGGCCATCAAAAGACTCGTCGGATAAGTCCACGCCTGTAGGCGGAGCCATTGCAGAAACGACACGACGAGAGAGGCCCAACTTGGAAGGGAAGAGACCCTGAGGAGGTGATTCTTCCGGCGCTATTACAGGATAAGCAGAACGGGGGCCACCTTCGACGGGATGTACTACGGCGGAAAAAGCAGGCCGACGGGAACGTTTGTTGACATTAGAGGGAACACCAAGCCCCTGCAATGCTGGCTTGCTAAAGTGAGACAGCAAAGAACTGCTTCCCATTCGCCTGAGTTTATGATCGGTCGGTGACGAAGGAGGAGGGGAGGATGGAGCATCTTGTTCAACATAGCTGACGCGCTCAGGCGAAGTGGAACGTCTCTTCTTTGTCTCAACGGAACCAGCACCAGGCGACTCCAACGCAGTTGAAGATATGGTTCCATGAAACACATTGAATCCAGTGATCGTTGGAGCAGCGGACAAAAGAGGTGAGCTCAGAAGATCTTCAGTGTGAGCCATTGGGGCAGGATCCACATCCATTGCGTCATCCGAAGTGAGGGACGCGGTCTCAACGGGCTAATGACGCGTATGAGAGAAGAGCTAACCAAAAGGCAAAACACTCACGGGGGCAAACAAACTTTCGTCCAACGTTTGGGTGCGCTCTATCTGTTGAACGGAGATCCACTCAAGGGGCAAAACGCCGCGTTGGGTGCGCTTCAAGCCAGACTGGGTACCGAGCTTCGAAGAAGAGATCGAGTCGCTTGGCGTTTTGCTGTTACTCAAGTCTTGGCCAAACATCCGAGCGCCACTGGTGTAAGCACGGGGACGACTTGTGGGCTTGTCGAACTGGACGGGCTCCTTGCGTGCGACGGACGGAGGCATTGGAGAACAGTCCATCGCGTCGTCCTGAGAGATGTTGACAAAGTCACGCGAAGGAGAGTTGAGGGACATGGTTGAGGCGAAGGAAAGCTCGAGGTCTGAGGAGAGAAAATCGTCGAGGTCATCACGAGGCTTGAAATTTTGACTGCGTTTTCGAATTGGCGCGAGAGGCGCACTGAGATATTGAGAAGAGGCTGCTGAGATGGTAGAGAAGAAGTTCATGACTTGAGGACCCAAGGAGTAATCGTGATCTCTCTTGCGCCTCTTTGCAATATGGTGATCTGTGAGGCGAGCCATGGGGGGGAGGGACGCGTTGCACGAAGAGGGTGGTGCAATAAAGACGCAGACAGCCGGTGAGAGACTGTCGGCTTTGGACGGGAGAGTGGAACACGCACGGAATATATACCAGTCGAATATGACTGAAAGCAGCTTTGATCACGACCAGAACAAGCTGGAAGCCAAACGGAGAGTCAGTATGGATAATTGGGAGCGGTGTGGACTGTGGAACAGAAGAAAAGCATTGTGCGCCCGAGTTGGTAGACATACCACAGCGGCAGCCTCGTGTTCGCTTAGGGTGAAACGACAAGGCAATGAGGAAAGATATATCACCTTGGACGTAATGAGTGAATTGGCGGAGGAGGCCGCGCCTGGATATGTGGAGGTGAGCGGGGAAGGCGGGTGGGTTTGTTACGGGCGTATTATAGCGTATACTGAGACTCTCACACGGAAATTCGAACAAGAATCAGAAAGGGAGAATGCAAGTCCGCAAGTGGATTATTTGTGGGTCCCCTGCCATAACGAGTTAGCGAAACGACCTCGACTAGAGCCAGAGACCGACCAGGAACCGAACGAACAGTCGCAGCGTCTACGCCCGTCCAATATTCGTCCTTAAAACCTCCTTTGTTTGGCTTTTCTTTGGCCCGACCCGACTTCAACCCCACGTCACGTGCATTCACCCGCAGGACAATAGCACTAGTCGTCATAGATACTCTACTGCACCGCACGCCGCTTCTCCACAGACGCCCGCGCATCCGCCGCGTCCACACTGTCCCACCTTTCCGGTCGTCAGCAGAGAAAAGACACCGACGCGATCGACGTACGCAACGAACACGCTCTGCAGTTTCTCCGACTCGGGGTGGATCTCGGCGTATTTCTCCTCCACAACCTTCAGGATCGACTTGTAGACGATCTATGACATCGCTCAGTCACCGCCTGTGCTGCACCGCTCTCGATCTCACCTCGTATCCAGCGGCATTCAGGTGCAGGCCATCGTAGAGAAACTGCGCGCAAGACCGCTCGTCGCGTCCCGCAGCTTCCCAGATCTCTGTCCACACGTCCGCCACAGGCACCCCAA
Organism: Austroboletus novae-zelandiae; assembly: GCA_038090275.1. NCBI lineage: Eukaryota > Fungi > Basidiomycota > Agaricomycetes > Boletales > Boletaceae > Austroboletus > Austroboletus novae-zelandiae. The sequence continues at coordinate 3,031 of JBBPML010000053.1, read as the reverse complement.
CTTGCACCCCAACCTCTTTCACAGCCTCTGCATACGACTTTGTCGCCTCAAAGTCACGCGCCTTGTCCCAATCGTAAGTGTTCACAGGCGGCGGTGTTATTAGAATAATTCGCGTATCGGGCGAATAATACACCGATGCCGGCGATTTGACCATGTTCACAAGGTGGGCCAAGTTGGCCTTGAAGCGGTCCCGTGGCACGTGCTGTATGCTCGGAAGCGTCGCTGCGTCGTTAGCCCCGAACCATATCGTCAGCAACTGCACCTTTGGCGCATGATGCTGTTCGTGTTGTTGCACGAGGATCTGAAAAAAATCCATGTATAATCGCATATGCGTCGTCTTTGAGTTAGTACCTGCTCGAGAACTGGAATCGCCCAGTCGGTCTGATATCCGCTTAGCCCTCGATTAATCACGTCAAACTTGCGGATATAGGCAGCTAGACACATCTCGATCAATCGACAGACCTGAAAACCAAGGTAGGCATACAGGATAACTGTTGTGCGACTCCAGATTGCACCCAGCCTCCCTGGGTAAGCGAGTCTCCAAAGAGCAAGACGACATCTTGTATCGGCGCTGCCATATCTATGGCTGGTATCTAGTAGCACGATCGAAACGTTAGATAATTCACAACTAGATGTCGCTCACCTGGGTTGACTTGTAAGAAAGGTATCAATGTCTGGTATACGCTTGCTGTTCGGGAGACGATCGGACTCGGATTCTCTACATAAATCGGAGCGGAAGCCGGATAAACTCATGTCCGCCAACCGACCAATACTATTGCGCGTCTCCAACAAAAAGGCCCATCTATGGGACATCGACGGTAAGTCAAAGCGCCCCATTTCACGTTCCTTCGACGACCATCTCCTAGATATCGCAACCTTGCGCTCTAAGCACCGCTTGTGCGGCGTCTTGACCGGCACACTCCCCCATCTGTCCCAACAAAACGTGTTCCTAGGCGTCCCGCTTCAGCTCATGCCGGAGGAGGTGGTGCTTCTCGTGGACAAGGGTCAGTACAGCTCATGGTAAACCGCCCTGATTCGGACCCACGTTCACCCACAGGCCTGGCGATATTTGTAAACGACCGGCATGCACATCACGATCCGAGTGCAGTTGAGGTAGATATGTGGGACGCCGAACGGTTGCGCGCTATCGATGCCCAGATCACATTGGCAGAGGAACACGATGCCAAAGAGGCCCTCCATCCAGACCGCGCCATGTCAGAGAAGGCGATCCTGAAACGCAAAGAACGAGAGGAGAAAAAGGCACGTGATAAAACAGAACCACATCAGGGTGCACTCGATCAGAATTCGCCCCTCGGCGAAGTTCCTCAGCACTCCGAGTCAACACGGACGACGACAGCGGAACCGATTGCGCCCCGGAATTCAAATTCGACCACACCGTACACCATATACGTTCCTGGAGCGTCCAAATTCGATTGGTATGCCCCGTCCGAACATTCGTTCACCACACTCGCGGCCGCTCGCGATGCTGGAATATGGGATTATCCTGAAACGCCTATTGAACGTGCCCGCTGTGGCGTCTTTCGAGATTTATGGGAACAAGGTTATTTCTTGGGAGGCGGTATAAAATTCGGTGGCGAATACTTGGTGTATCCTGGTAGGTTTTCCCATTCATTTCTATTTACTCAGCGACGGCCACCCTTTTTCTGGGCGGTCTTCTTGAATTCGGGACCTTCTCTTCTTTCCAGAGCGGGTTTTCTTTTCTGAGTCGTCGTGACATTTCTCGTTATCATTAGGGGACCCATTACGATACCACTCCCACTTTGTCGCGTCCGTCATCGAGTCACCTGCAGCGTCTCTTCGGCCAATGGAGGTCGTTGCCCACGGTCGTCTAGGAACCGGCACGAAGAAGGCTCACTTGTTATGCGAATGGGACGAGGACAAAAAGGTTGTGACGTATTATTCGATCGAGTGGGCGGGATTCGGGTGAAGTCTCACAAAAGTACAGTATTGGACCGGCACTTGTGCCAGCAAAAAGTTGACGTCTCGTATTCTACAACACAACAACTTTTCATGCATCGGACATTGGGGATGGGTTTATATATATTAAAATAGCTACCATAAAAATATAGAACAGCATCTGAAGTGTTGTTGTATCGTAGAAAGAGATTCAAAATTCATTGCCTTATCGTGCACACACGGTCACTTGTGCCACTCCGAAAAGGGTAAATTAGCAAGATTGCCGATATCATTTCGTAATCGATCGTTAATCTGCGCTCCCAGCGTCAGAATCGTCGTCCGCGTTCCCATCCGCTCCAAGTTCTCCCTCGTTGTCACCATCTCCCTCAGGCTCGGCGACTTCAAGTGTGGGCCTAGGCCACCGTGGCTCAAGCTTCCCTAGCTTGGGTTGGCTCCAACCAGGCCGTCGCTTCTCCAACTTTGCCAGGCCCTTCTCCACTTCCCAAGCTACAAGCTCTTGCTTGTGCGCTTCTCTCCGCTCCCGGTTCCTTTCTAACCGCACTTTTTCAGCCACCTTCCACATTTCCATAATTCCCGCACGTTCATCCCTCTCCTTGCGGCGGGTTTTCTTCGCCCGTTCTTCCTCAACGCTTGCCTTCTCATGCGCGACCACCCGATCATAAAAAATCAAGTGGCCAATTTTATTGACGCGACGCGACGCGATGCATCGGACATCCTGAGACTTCTTTTCCAAATTGAGTATATTTCTCGCTTAGATACCAATGATACCAATACAAAGACACCCCGGACCGGCATGCTGCTGGCAAACCTGCAATACATGTATTTGCATGATATATATATTGTGAAAACATCACAAAGGGTCATCTTCATGATATGCACCAGTTTAAATGGTAAAAAATTGTGACTCTGATTCACCAGTGACTGAATGTGTTACGAACGCATTTCATGTTTCTCTTTATTTTCTTATTATTTCTTTACTTCAGGTTGATTCGAACTCTCGAACAGCCACTTACGGTAACTTATTCCCACACCAAGGTGGACGGACTTGTCGTCTCAAGTCCCTAACTTATCACGTGACCTGCTTAGTCAGCAG